>JAECUM010021530.1:0-28156 GCA_016617855.1 Megalonaias nervosa | reverse complement strand
CAAAATATATCATCTGGCGATTTTTTTGGCGGCAGCTTTTTGGCTCTTTAATTTGTACACACAATCATGGATCTGGAGTGGAGAAATTCGAAGGGACCACGAAAGGAAGCCACAAACTTGGATACACAATGCACTGGAATCTATCTGTTACATAAACAAATCCTTTGTTCGTATTGACAAACCCATCTTTACAGTGCATTGTTACATCATAATCCACTTATGTTGACATCTGGCCCGAGTACTATATGAAGTGATACACTCAATCATGCTACCGGACTATATCTACAATCGACCGACCTCTGAAGACACGAACAGAAACAACAACAAATAATTAAACGACGGCTAATCCTTCTGTTGTTTATTTTAAATATACCAATAAAATAGTTTTGCTGAAACTTCAGAGAAAACTGATTACCTTTGAAGTACCGATTGCTGTGTATAGATACAAAGCAAATGGAAAAAACCTCAATCAGAATTATATACTGTCAACAGTGCAACTTTATCATGGGGAAACGTAAGTTAGACGTTGCGTGTTCATCGTCTCATCCTATGAGTAAGTTAACAAAATTAACAGCATTTTGGATTTCGTGCAAATTCATCAGACAATACAGTCACTGAACCTGATGTTATACCTGACAGTCCAACATCATCTACATGTAGTAATGGTAGTAATGCTTCAAGTGCAACACCACATCATGATGAACGGGTCAAAAGTTCCCGAAAATTTCTCGACAGCTGGAAATTTGAGCGTCCGTGGCTGAGATATGATACAAAGTTAATGCAGATGATCTGTGATATATGTATCAAGGCACAAGTCGTCCATTCATTTACAACTGGCTGTGATATTTTGAAGGAGTGTCTCATCAAACATGAATCCAGGCGGGGTAAGTAATATGTTAATTTTGTTCATTCATCTTTTACTTTTGCCATCAAATCCCGTGTGACAACTCCAGGGACTTAAACTACGCAACAAGAAATAGCAAAACAAACAAGTTTTACGTAATTGAAAATAATTTATTTCTCAAAATACAGGAGTGAAAGAATTAAATTCACTTAGAGCATAGTGAATGAATTCCTATTTCCTAAATGTCCTTTCAATTCCAATAGTTCCAAGAAATCCGAATACGTTCCAACGAAAAATGCCCCTTGTGTGTTTAAGTTTCAAAAGTTCAGAAAGATTTCCAAAGAATTCAAATACTCGCTGAATAAATTTATTTAATACCGTACAGTTATTCTAGCGTGTCATGCAAAAAATAAATCTTTTCACAAACCAAGCTGGGAGATTGAATCCGAAAACACGCAGATGGGGACCTACCATCGGGAATTCTTTTGCGGCATATTTAAGCATTGTCTTCACTAAATATTAACCGATTTTTCGGGTTCAATACACGTGAAATTCTCAAAGGACACACCGTTTCTCCCTGTGGAGTACGTTATTCACACACCCCCCCACCCCCCACACGTGCCCCATTTGAGAGTCTGGTCAGCTGTGCCGAAACCGCACAATAAATGAAGGTTAGACTCAAGCCTCTTCGACAGACTTCAAAAGAAACCGCCTGTTCTACGGTGAATAAAAGCACTAGCAATTGATTGACAAATAAACAATGCCCATTTTTGTTATAACTAGCAATGCCTAAAAATGGGTGTGAATTTATGTTAACAGTTCAAATGTGGTCTCAAGCTACCATACATGTGATAACAATTTCCCACATTTTATATCCCACCTTATTTCCTTATTGTTAACTGATATAGACCTTCAACACTGCTTACTAAACAACATATTTATGCCGAATTAGTTTTTGGGGGGCTCATATGCTCCGTAATATTTTTCTTCATTCCTTCTTTTAATTTCATGATGGTAATTAATGCTTATATATATGGTACATTGATGCCCGGTGTTGACTCATGTAAGTTTCATTGGTGGGAATAGAGATCCTAGTTTACTTATGGAGAAAAAATCTACAGCATTCAGTGATCATTCTTGGGATTTAGTAAGCAATTCACTAAAAGCAAAGCATGTAAAGCGCGGCAAAAATAAATTTCTGAACTCCTGGTTGACGGAGATGTACTTTGTGATGCTAGCCATAAAAAAAAGGGGGGGGGGCATTTAATTCCTAAATGCAAGAAATCGACGGTCGCATTATACGTCACTTATCTTACATTGCAAAGTACGATCATAGGGTTTTAGTATTAAAATGTCATTAGCTAATGTTCCTTACAAAACTATTATTTGGAAAATAATATACATAATATAGATTTGCTTTAATACCTGATGTGTCTATTTAAAAAATGAGAGAGAGAGAGTGAGAGAGAGAGAGATCAGGAAAGTAGATATTTTACATTTGATAATGCATTTATTTCAGGTGACAACAGTCATACCTATGCACTAACGGTGCAAAGACCATGGAAGTAGTGTAAAACAAGTCATGTAATGATTCATTTTGTAATATTATGGCTGTATTGCTTGTTGTCAATAAAGTAATAACTATCCTATTTTTTTTCAATTTTCATTGCAATTTACATTAACAGACTTGGAAAAATATTCACTACTTGTGCTGGCGACATTTTTTGAAAATTGGCGACAAAATATTGAGGTTGGCGATTTTTTGGCGACAACTTTTTGAAAGCCAGGACCATATATATATATATATATATATATATATATATATATATATATATATATATATATAGTACTTTATTATTAGGCAGTCTTGCTATAAGTGGATATACTCGTTGGCTCCCAACTGTAAATCTGGGTCTGTGTTGTTTGTTACGAGTAATCAATAGAATAAACATTACAAACCCTCATCTGCAGGTGAATTATGCTACAGCAGATTAGGATCTTTGTTTTTTGCAGTAGGACTAGACTTATAAGCAACTATATATGGCAAATGAAAATCAAATATGTGGCTCTCGTCAACAGGGTCGGTACTCATATTTTTTCCATTATTTTTTTTAATCCAACTTGTGTTCATGTCAGAGTTTCCTAATTAAAGTTACTGGTTCAGAGGTGAAATAAATGGGACACAGTTTGTGCCAAGTTTGCTTTTTTTTTTTAAATTGTTACATATACAGTATGACAAAAGTTCTAGGATCAGGACCTAGGTTTGTCAAGCTATCAGAACTAGAAATCTTTACTTTTGGGCCTAATAAAAAGTAGTCTTGATTTTGCCAAGCTCTAGTTTTTGAACCACATACAATTACCACATATACTCACTTATAAGATCAGTTGAACTACAAAATGCAGAGACATATATCTGCTATCACATAATTTAATATCGGATCTGGATCTGTATTATGAGTAATCAGCAGAACAAACAGCACAAACCAAGATCTGCCAACAAACTGACCACAGATACGGGTCTATGTTGTTTGCAGTTGGGTCCAACATATAAGTGAGCATGTAAATATATTCAAGGTCTGACTCATTCCTACACTAAGGTTTCTTTCTTTCTTACAAGTACAGAATACCATATATACTCACTTATATGTGTCTATATCAACATGATCCTCAAATCCCTATTCCCCCCCTCCAAAAAAAAGTGTTATATCAAAATAGTAATGTAACATTAAAAAAAAAACAAATGAGACATACAATGATTAATCTGATGTTTCAAGTTAGCAATGTCTTGCAAGGTACTGGATATGCTGTATTGTGCTTGCTGGTACAGGATGTCATATTGCTGTCAACCAATTACGGTTGTTTTTTTAAATGCTCCAAACCCATGTTCGCACTACTTTCTGCAATATATGCGTCAGTTCGGATCAACTGAGTGCAAAACATTTAATGTGGAAACATTCTGAAGACTACTTCTTTTTATTCTAGGGTACCTTTAACAAGTCTTATCTGCAATCAACTTTCTGAAAACACTGTTTACATGGCGGTACTTTAGAATAAAAATGTATTTAGACTCCCTTAAGGCCCTCAACTAATCTGCCAAAAACAGAAAATTCTAGTTCAGAACAGAAAGTTAGATAATGATTAACAAAGTCAAAACAGTTCTACATTTAGAAAAAAAAACCACCCCAAAAAACATCAACAATGTTAAACACATCAAAGAAGAAATAACAAGATGCCGATATACACCAAGGGTGGGCAAATATGAACCAACCTGGTTTAATTCATTAATTTACATCACAGGGTGTGGCTCTAAAACTGACTTATTTCGCCTGCACCCTGGAGGAAGTTACATTTTTTCTTTAAAATTTTCAACAGATTTTTCCCTTTTAACATGTGCAGGCAAAGAGTTCCATATTCCCACTCCAGAATATTTCACACTCTACCTAAACTGTTCAATATTGGATTTTGGAGTTTCAAGTGACTTTGTTTGGTTGATGGTGTCCTTGATTTTAGCCAGAAAGTCCTTTCATGTATTCAGGCATATTACACTTTACACATTTGTAAACAAGTAATGCTTGATAAAATCTGTTGTCACTTCTTCTGATCCATTTCAGTTCAAGAATAGAATTTGAGATGGAATGTCAAAAGGAGCATCCAAAAATGAAGCAAACAGCTTGCTTCTGATACTTTCAGTACAATTACCCATACTATCAACAATAGTCAATAAGTGGTACTATGTAGGTATTAGAGTAAATTATTCTAGCTTGTTTGAGTAGTTATGACCTAATTTTACTTTTAAAAAAGTCATTTTACTTGTCTGTGACTTGCATAGTCAAAGTATTATTCTGCTTTAAATTGCTTTCAAGTATCACTCCTAAAAGTTCGTTGGCTTTAACATTTTCAATTACTCAATCATTCATTGTCCAACTTAGAACTGTCTTAAAAGTCTAATACTTCTCAGATGAAATGCTGTTGCTATACATTTTGTTTTTTATTAATTTAAAAACATTTTCTGACCACATCTGAATATTTTTTTTTACTTTGGTACAGCATGTACATTTACTTTCCATATGTACTCGCTTATAAGAACTGTAAACTGCACAGAGCCAAATCTACCGGCACATCATGCACCAGCAGATCGTAATCTGTGCAGTTTGTATGGATTAATCAGTAGAACAAACAACAAAGACCCTTATCTGTTTTGTTGTTTGCAGTTTCACTCCTCTTATAAGCCAGAATATATGGTATATCACAACCTTTATCCTCTGCAAGTATGTATGTCTGTGCAAAGAGGGAGGTAATTCATGAATGTCTGAAAAAGAAATGGTTCTAAGACAGAACCCCTGGAGTGCACTATGTTTAATTTCACTGTGTGCTCTGTCAGACAGGTATGATGAGAACCAGTTTATTGCATTTGTGTCAAATCAGTAACATTTTAATTTTGACACACATAATGAATGATAGTAATAATATGATAATTGTAACTTATGGATAATGATATGATGATGATAGTAACATATGGAAAACGATTAATAACTGATACATGCTATATAAATAGATCTGTTCACTCCACATCCTTGTACCATGCTGATCCAATTTGATCAATGCTGAGATATGCCTATAATAAATAGATCTGATGGGCACAGAGAAAGATTCTCCAACCTTTGGAATTCCCAGTCCACTTAATTTTCTGTAACATTAGAATAAGTGCTGTAATTCATATCAAAGAGACTTACTATTAAAAACAATATGTTCTGAATAAACTTTATTACTTTCGTAAAGGTGAAAGCTGTAATTTTATTGGTGAATAGAAAGTTCAAAGGATGACCTTTTGGTGTCCATCAGATCTGTGCTCTGTGGAGATCTCTCCTTGAATCAGATTGTCTGCAGAATGGAAATAGACCCAAGTTGTCAAAATTTATTAGAATCTCTTCAGGAAGTCTCTCCAGAGAAATCTGACTTTGATTATTAATTGAATAGGAGCCAAGAAATCATTGTGTATATCAATAGTTCATATTTCAGCAAATATATTCTTGCCAGATAATCCATAATTCTCAGTATCAAAATACTCCTTTGGGAAATGCTAAAAGGTTTAAAATGCTATGTGCCAAGGTCAAAAACAGACATGGTAAAACTCCTGATGTGATATCCCTGTTACAGGAAACAATGAAAAGATGGACAGAAATTGAATGAAGCAGTCAAGGTATGCAAATCCAGTATGCTATATAACATTACCATGCTAACAGCCACTGTATCCAATATGCTTTATTAGACTGCAGTGTTGACAGCTATGGTGTACAAATCCAGTATGCTATATTACATTACATTGCTAACAGCTATAGTATACAAATCCAGTATGCTAAATTACATTTCAGTGCTAACAGCTATGGTGTACAAATCCAGTATGTTAAATTACATTACAATGCTAACAACTATGGTGTGCAAATCCAGTATGCTGTATATTACAATGCTAACAGCTATTGTATCCAATATGCTGTATCACATTACATTGCTAACATCTATGGTGCTACATTGCATTACAATGCTAACATCCACAATTCTAACAGCCACTGTATCCAACTTGTTATATTACATTACAATACCAGCAGCAACTGTATCCAGAATGCTATATTACATTACAACTCCAGCAATTCTTTCCAGCAAGCCATGTATTACATTACAATGCCAGCCACTGTATCCAGCATGTTATATTACATTACAATGCCAGCAGTCACTGTATCCAGCATGCTGTATATTACAATGCTAGCATCAATATTATCCAGCATGTATATTATACTGCAACTTCAGCAGTCATTCTTTCCAGCAAGCCATATATTATGTTACAGTGCCAGCAGCCATTGTATCCAGCATGTTATATTACATTGTAATGCCTGCAGCCATTGTATCCAGCATGTTATATTACAATGCCAGCAGCCATTGTATCCAGCATGCTGTATATTACATTACAATGCCAACAGCCATTGTATCCAGCATACTACCCAGGTATACATTAATTACATTACAATGCCAGCATCAATATTATCCAGCATACTGTATATTACATTACAATACTAACAGCAATTCTATCTAATATGCTACAATGCCAACTGCCATAATGTGCAAATCCAGTATTCTGTATCACATTATAATGCCAACAGATCTTGTGAAATGAAAACAGTAAAAAAAAAAAAATTAGAATGACTGGTATTTTGGCAAGTAAGGTATAATGGCCTGAAATGGATGCAGCATGAAGTGCCCCTCCTTTAATTTGGACTGTCTGGAACTTGGATGCAGTCTGGTAGTTAAACATGAAGAAAAAAAAAATCAATAATACTTGGTTACATCTGAGCAACAGGCATCAAACTCATACACAAGTTGCATGGCTTCAAAAACACTGCGAAAATGAAGTCCAATACATGTGAGCAAGTCATATTTCCTCTATCAGTAGACAATATTCTGCAAGCAGTATCATTTAAAATTTGTACACAGCTCTTGTGACATTACTGCTAGTTGCTGATCAGTTAGAAAGTATTCCAGTCTGTCCCAGGAAACATTAGAGTTGGTAAATGAAAAAAACCTAAAAACAAATCAATCTTAGCTATACTAGTTTGTAATTCAAGTCCCACTGCAAACCCTGATCTTTTGTCACATAATGTACCAGATGATCAGGTTCTATGTTATTTATTCTACTGATTGCTCTTAACAAACTACATTGACCCAGATCTGCTGGCATTTTATACAACAGAAGATCTTGGTCTGTGCAGTTTGCAGTTGGACTCGACATGAAAATTTTGAACATAATCAAACCAATACAAAGCAAAGCAATCCAGGCCTTAAAACGCATTGGTGTGCACTATGGAAGCAATAAAACCTGCTTGGTTATTGGTGGGCAAAGGCTACTGTTTTTGAAGGTGTTTTGCCTAGAGGCTTTTATTATCTTTTGCTCAGCAATAAGTACACAGTGTATGGCATAAAGACACACAAAGCAGGTGATCTGATATGGTCTTGGGATAGCCACCATGTCATAACCTCAATGTGGTTGAGGCTATGATTTGATCCTATACCTTCCAATGGAACAAATGCAACTGTTGTCGAAGACAAAAAAATTAACTAAAGTAGTGTTATGGTTTTCAGGAAGTTTGGCTAATAATAAAGTGATTATGCCTATATCATATACATTATATTGGTATTTTTACACTAACCATGCTTTGTCCACCATGACAGACAATATGAGATTCTCAAAGTAATTAATGTTCCAAATAAGGTTTGTTATTTTTGGATATTCTACAATATATTATTCAAGGCATACAATGTTTACTATGATCTGTTTATGCTTCTAAACAAGGCAACAATTTCCTTAAATGGCACATTCAAAAACGAGGCTTCAAACAGAAGTGGTTATCAGATGAACTAATATGGCAGATGAGCCAAAAGAAAATATTTGATAAAGAAGGTAAACAATATTTATTTCTAAAATGAAAAGTATCAATACTGGTATTAAATAAGAGGACTATTTTTTTCAGAATATGTAAGGAACATGTTCAAATTTTTTTTTATAGTAGGCAGAAAAAGTGCCTGGTTTTGAATCACATCCATTGGCTTTATTGGCACACAAACTTTTCGTACCCTATCCAGTATGTAGTGGTATTAATATTAGTACTGTTCTTGAGATTGAACTTGGTAACATCATGGATCATTGATTTAGGAGTCAGGTTCTTAACATGATGGGTCAATACAGTGCATAATGCTATACAGGGGTATGGATCATTGATTTAAGAGTTGGGTTCTTACATGATGGCAAAGAACAGTGAATAATGCTGTGTTATTCAAGGAAAGCTACATAAGGTAGCAGTAACACATCTGTCATATAGTATTATATCTGTCATATTGTCCATCAGTATGATGTCTGTCATTCAGCCTATCAGTATCATGCCATCATAGGGAAACAAATGTCCTATTTATATTTTAGAAGACTGTGCTATTCTGTCAGACCCCTGCTTGGTCTTGGTAAATATACATGTAAAGTTATCATAATAAGCAAAAAATTACCCATCCACCCCCCCACCCCATTAAAATGAAATTGGTGGCATCTAGAGTTAGTTTCCATGGCTTACCATGGTAAATTCCCATGCTTTATTATTTCATTGTGTTATGTATATTTAATTTGTATTGTTTGTTAGTTTTTTTCAATTCTTATATGGTATCTGTACTTTGTATTTGACCTTTGTCTAAAATCAAGTTAATGGTGTACATGACTGGTGACATTTATTTTGTAAACAATATAATGCATAGCTAATATTTCTCTGCGATTATAGATCAAATAATCTGATCATTATTAATTTTAAACATGTTTGCCTCAGTTTGGGTTAAAGATACAGTCTTGATTCTGACATTAGAAAGTTCCAGAGAAGAATTTTTCCATTCAGTTGACAAAGTATTTCCAATAAGTTGTAATTGCAACCTAGGTTAAGTGTGAGGGATATTTAATGTTCTTCACTTAAGGATTATTCAGTCTTGCCTTAACATCCAAAGCAGAATCAGTCTTATTGCTGTGTTCAGTTTTTAATTTGTATAGATTTATTTATTCAAATTATTATTCATTGGAATTACAAACTGCTGAATAATTTTCTTGGACTAAAACATTAATTTGGAATAATAGTGAATTCAATCAAGGACATTTTGGATTATATTACTGTAATACATGAAAAGACTTAACACATCATCACATTCCTGACCACTGACACATTAGCACATTCAAGTCTACAGGCACATCAGCACATTCAATATTGGAATTTATTTGGAGCACCACTGGAATTCAAATGGAACTTTATACATTTGACTTGTGATAGAACTTTTAGGACTATTTGGGATATAATTCACAATGCTTTATGTTCTTTTTAAATTTTCACTTTTGTATTCTAGGGAAATTAATTAGTTGTTGAATTTTACAAAACTTGTTGGTTACTTAGTTTTAAGACCACAGAATCATAATCATTGCCAACATGCATTCACAACTGATACCCAACCAACTTGCAGCATGTATTTATGAATGAATGAATAGGTTTCAAGGCACATCAGCACAATACTAGCTATATGATGATTGAAAGTTCATTTCTAGTGTAAAGATAAAGAACTGCAAGAAACAAAATCCTTTATAAAATAAACCTTCCAAATAAAGATAAACATGTAGTACAACAAGTTAATTGTTGTTTTAGGGTTTAATGCCATTTTTCAGCACAAGATAGGCTATACATGGTGGCCAGTATAAATGGTGGAGGAAGAACCCAGAAAACCACTGAAAGAACCACTGATCCACCTGAATCTATTGGCAAGCTTTCTCACATACCCACATAGGCCAAATCCAAGACTTGAACCCACACAGAGGTGAGATGGCAATGACCCTAAGGGTGAGTACTTTAGACCACTTGGGGGGGGGCACAACAAGTCAAAAGATAATACATAACACCCAGAAGATGTAAACCAATGTGTTCTCCTGCTTTGGTTGCATGTAAATTATTTGCAATTTTTGCCTTTTGTACTTTTGAACCAGGACCCCCAAGGGATAGGTCCAACTATACCCCTTCTACCAGATGGTGTTACCATGTGTTCAACCTGTGAAACTGAATTTAATGATTTTCACACAGACATTTATTAAGCAACAGAATTGTGGAAAATCCAACTAATGAATGCATGGCCAGAATGGACATGTGGGAGGGTATTACATTATCCCCCTAACTGCTGTTTCATAAAATAAACAAAGAAGACTAAAGGTACTATGGGACTCAAAAATTAACTCTTTGGATTGAAACATATTACCCCAGTCCTCAATCACACAACTGATTATATCAGCAAACATTTTTATGATCAAAATACAATCATTCATGCCAGGGTCTATTTTTCACAAGTAATTGTAGCTTAATATAAACACAATGTTCAATAAGACTGTCAACAGAATTATTTCATTTTTTTGAGCATCAAAAAGAGAAATGTTTCAAAATGTAATTTATCAAATTGAAATCTTCTCAGTTACATGTAATGTAACACAATGTGAGACTCACCCTGGAAGGAAGATTAATGTTTGTTAGAATAGTGGCCAGTCAAAGAAAAAGAGCAAAACAGACCAGAACCAAGCTGGATAAGAATATGGGATGAGATGGGGAGGGGTAGAAAATAGATGTCAAGACTGAAAACAATAGATTCATCCAAGTTTTACCTTATCACTTGCATCCAACGTCTTTAATCTATACCCTGGTGCTGTCATCCTGAGCTCATTATATCAATATAAAATTTCCATCACTCAAATTATCCACAACATGTATTTATCAGTAAGTAATCCTTTAATCCACAGTGGTTTGTATCCTCTACTTCCACTTATCAACACACAAAGAAAGTTTTTTTATGATCCAAGGTTCCCTGCTAATACCTCATAACATGTCTATTAGAATACGGCTGTTCTTTAGCCAATAATCTTCAAGTTTAATGTGGTACAGAATCAACCAGTAAACTTAGTCATAGCTACTTCACTGGTGTCGGTTTCAGTCATGCTAGATTGACACATAACCTTTCACTGCTCTATTTTGCTCCCCAGGAAAACCTCAATAATTCATTTACCCATTGCTGTCTGCCCCTCCAATGTTGTATTCAAGAATCAGCTTCTTTTTATCAGTGACCAAGTGTATATATAAACGCTGAAAGTCATTGATTTTCTAAGAAACCAGGACACCACAAGGCCAAAATTCCACTTGAGTGCTTGCTAAGCAAATCAGTGCATTATACAAATAGGAACCCAAATTTGCAACCCTTGGGCAACAATTTGCTCCATCATAATAAATGACGAATCTATCTACCATGGATTGTGCAAGAGACAAGAGGACTATGTATGCATTATAATTGCAATACCATCAGAAGGAATAAAATGTGGTTATCAGCAAAAGGGGGGGGGGACTGGGAAATTTTGGGGAAAAAAATCTGGCCCACCGGTAAATTGAAAATAAACTATATTTCCTCTGCTTTATAGAAAACAAGAACATAGTATATCCATTAAATTTCCTGCAGAATACTAAACTCAAGGTAAAAGAGAAAACAATGTGCCATCTCAAAAAGAAAACATCCAGTTTCCCCACCCACCCACTCAACCCCAAAATTAAATGGTCAGTCCTAAAGTTTGTGCAATATGCAGAGAGCAAATTTACATCTGCTTGTTTACAATGGTCTAACTAACATGCAGGCCAATTCAAATAGGTAATGTACATCGTATCACAACCTTTGCTAAAGTGCAAACCTATATTGTGTATGCTATGATGGCTGAATATTGGCCTGAAATACTTATTCATGTTTAAACAAGATATGAAAAATTAGTTCATGGCACTATCCAGCCACCATTGCATGCACCTAGGCATGCATGAAGAAACCATTTGCAGTGCTGGAATAATCCTGTATCAAAAACCTGGACAAATTAGATATTCTACAGTCATTTTCTGCATGGTTAAAATCAAAGGAGTTTAACATTAAATCAATTTGTTCCCATTTGCAATCTTGACCTTCATGGCCTTGTGTTGGGTCTACTGTGAATTATATAGATGTCTGACTGGGATATTAGACTGTATCTTCAGTTGATTACCAATTATTAAGGCAACTACAATAAACAACTACATACTCAAGACTGCATCAGCAAGAGATTGCTAATTATCACATCCTATATATAACATACAGACTATCTACAGATTAATATTCACTATACAGTATGCAGAGTCAAACTTGTGAGACTTGACCATCTGCAGCATGCTGTACAATATACAGGTCAGATTCATGACATTAGGCAATCTACAACAGAATATCATATACTGTAATAAGGGTACTGTACAATACACTGGTAAGGCTCATGAATGCTACTATACAATATACTGATGTGAAACTCCTGACATTAGATTATAGCAGAATGCCATATATTAAGGCTACTGTACAACATACAGAGGTCAGACTTGTGACATTAGACTCTCTAAAAGAGAATGCCATATATATGAAGGCTACTGTACAACATACAGCAGTCAGACCCATGACATTAGACTCTCTACAAGAGAATGCCATATATATGAAGGCTACTGTGCAATATCCAGCAGTCAGACTTGTGACATTAGACTCTCTACAAGAGAATGCCATATATATGAAGGCTACTGTGCAATATCCAGCAGTCAGACTTGTGACATTAGACTCTCTATAAGAGAATGCCATATATATATATATATATATATATATATATATATATATATATATATATATTAAGGCTACTGTACATATTATACAACAGTCAGACCCATGACATTAGAATATCTTACAACAGTATGCCATATATGAAGGCTACTGTACAATATACAGAAGTCAGACTCTGGACATTAGACTATCTACAACAGAATGCCAATTATAAAAGCTACTGTACAATATACACAAGACTCAAGAGAGTGGACTGCATCTCTGGCAGACTGCCAATTATCCACAAGTCAACTGTTTGCATTGTCGGCTCATACATTACCCGCATGTGATGATGATTTTTATTCAATGCTTTAAGCCATTTTAGGCTGCTCAGTTTGATCTGATACTGGACTCACTTTAGCCACCAGACAAAGGTGTCTTGATCAAATGAAGATTTTTACTTCTTAATTTCGTTTTCTTTGTTCTTATTTATTTGGTTAATCTCCACCACAGCAGGGGTATATAGTTCTGTAGCACATAATCCAGCAGGGCTACATTGTTTCAGAAAAAAAATGAAAATTGCATTCTACTTTTAAATTGTCTGTATTTTAATTTTGCTTGGCATTCTGCCTTTTCTACATTAGCTGAAATGGTGACTGACCGGCATGCCTTATATTTTAGTCCATCCAGCATGTACATTAGACTCTTATTTAACACCATTTTCCCCCAATGGTAAAAAATAATATATTTTTTTAATTCCTGAAATTGATTTGTGGATCTAATTCAGCCAGTTTTGCCAACACTTAAAGTGCTTAATACAATATATATATATATGTTAAAAAAAAACATCTACCTACCCAAATTTTAAAACCAGTGCAACAGGAAACACCCATTTTTTGGCCTAAATGTAAAAATTATTGTCATCGTAACTATCATCAGCCAGTATCTGCTGAAAAAGATTGTCATCTGAAGTTGAACCAAACTGGGAATAAGCCATTTTGGGTTTTCTAGGAAGATCATATTCTAAACGTGCATTGTAAAACTTCCTTTATGCAAAGTTCAAACTACGACATAATGCTTGTTCCAGGGCACAATGTGCCAATTGAATTCACTGTAGTTAACAACCATTCATGTGAAGCTGAAGAAATGAGATCTGTAAGTAGTTGCCTACCTGAAAAACAAATGTCATGACAAGTGCTATGATACATCTATCTGCATGACTAAATAGACAAGCAATTTAAGTGTGATGGTAAAATAAAAAGTGTATACTGTGCCAAGTATATTTTCATATGCACAACTTCAATTAAACAGTGGGAGTTCTCATGCATCCCTCCTCTCCAAGTGTGCAAATTAGTAAATATTTCCAAGGATACACATTGGCTGCCAACCTGTGCTGGCAGGATCAAGTACTGTATCAAACCAGCAACTCTAAGTCCAATGCTTTACCAAGTAAGCTACCACAAGCAAAACTGTATGAACCTTTGAATACAAGAATAACTGCTTTCATCTACTGCAAGAAACAAATTCATAAATTCATGTGTTTCCACTATTAACAATTGCCTCCTATAGATAGTTCCCGAATGACGTCATCAGCCGCCATATTTGTGGTCAGCTGGCAGATTTACTGTTGACATTATATGGTGTTTGGAAGTTGAAGTAAATTCATTGAATCTCAAGATACTTTTACGAAAGTTACATACATAAACAGAACGCAATTAAAGCTTTCTGTTAGTATCTATATTTGTGATTTATAAGTTGACTTTCCTTCAGTGTGCCTTGTTAAAAATGGAAAATTTTGGTGATCGCATATAGGAGAAACTGCCAGGTTGCCCATCATCCAGGTAAAATGGGCAAAATATCATCTGCTAGTGACGTCATCGGGAAGCATCTATTGTAAATTTAATGAAGTACACAGCATGACAACATTTGTTTACAAGGTTTACTGCTATTTTACTACCTGTAATTTGCTCCACATAGCTTTTTCCATGCTCAGAATGATGGTGCAGTTGAACTCAGTTTGCAATTTAGTCTGATGCCATCTGTCATTTATAGACAATGTTAAGGCAAGACATGTTGGCTTCTATTTCCTTGAGATTTATTCTCATTCATACCACCACCACCACCACCACTACTACTATTACTACTACTACTTCCACTACCACTGCTACTACTAAAAATAATAATAAAGACTTTATTGTCATAGGGTGATTTAGTTACAAATGAGAACTATTCTACCTTGCAGCCATCATGTACATATAAAATACATGATAATATGTTCACACACACACACACACACACACACACACACAAATACACACACAAGCAAATACACAGTATACAAACAACTATTCACACTGCTACAGAAATGAAAATGAAGCACAGGGGGTGGGAGTGTAGCAAGCACTTTAATAAGAACACCATTTTTTTATGATTTCATCCATTTATCACACCTATTGTGGAAGGAAGTGATGCTTGGAGCTGATTTAATATCATGTTTAATGTTATTACAAACAAGTGCACATGAAAACTTAAAGCTATTTAACAGCGCTTTTATTTTACTTTGGAACTTTAAAATTTTGCCATTTTAATGATCTTAGATTTGGGGTATCAGTAAATTCTCTTTCCTAGAAAATGGTGTTTAGGTAAGAGGGGCAGATTTGAAAACACCTTGTACTTTATTTTGGCCTCTGTCAAAAAACATTCTTTGATGCATTGGTAATACTTTGAATGTAAGCACTGCAGTCTGAACATTTTCTGTAGATCAATGATTATTTTACATGCTCTTTCCAAGAGTCTGGAATTTTTTTCATATTTGTAGCAGTTCTTTTTCTCCAAATTTTATTACAGTAGCCAAGATGTGGTTGAATTTAATTTTGTAAACTTTAAAAGTAACTTTGTAATGTAATGGAATGATGGCCTTGATCTTCTTTAGGAGCCAAAGATATGTTTATATTCTTTGATATATAATTTATGTGATGAGACCATTACAAGTTATTGTCTATAAACACTCCAAGATTTCCATTGTTAGGTATATGTAATTTAATTACTTGTGTGTTAGTTTTAAATTCTTTTTTATTTTATTTTTATTTCATTACATGTTATTGTAATGATAACTTTATTCACTGGATTTGACATTTTTCCAGAAAATTCAGTTCAGTTCTGTTAAACCTGATAACCATGCAGTTCATAGAATCATTGTATCTTTTGGTGACCTAGATTTCGGAGTCAGTTTCAGCTGTATTGTAAACAACTTTTTTTTAATTTTTTTTATTATTGAATCTTATAGTAAGATTCATTAGGCAGAATCGAATTCGTCCATGGCGGATGTGATAAATGACATATGATGTTACTATGACTCTTGAAAGTAAGCGATCACATGACCCTATCACGTGGTCCGTTCTGCATTGTAAGTGGAGTTAAAGTGACGTATCATAGTGTCTTCCATCCTGGAACTTCATCGGACTTGAACTTTGATTCACTTAGAACTTTTTAGTGATAGGACTTATATTTTTAAATTCTATGATTAATTTTTGGATTAGATTCACAAACCGTAAGTCCTTTTTCATATTTTTACCTTGTTTTCTAGGGAAATAATTGTTCTGTTAAAATTTACAAAGCTGGTTGGCTTCACTCTTTTCTTTGTTATTTTTGTACGAGTCTAGACACGTAACACCATCAAAACATCATTTTCAGATCAATGTTATCATAGAGAACATGCAGCGTATCAGTTTGCAATCTTGCTCTTTTCTACGATGTAGTTATCAACAAGAATTTTGCTTTGTCTGTATTGAGGATCATGCCATTTTCCAAGCAGCAGAGGGTACGCATGGGTGAAAACCCTGAAACCAATGTCAGCAGCATGTATACATCTGTCTTTTCAAGCACAATAAATAGCTTTTTAGTGAAGATCTCAACTGTACATGTTATGGCCTAGGGGATTAAGTCCCCAGTGGTAGGGAAAGGTTCACATACATCAAGTGGCATGGACCAGGTATCCCAGTTTGATGTGCATTAACACTTTGGTCACTGATCAACAAGTCAATTACAAGGCAAGTGAGAAAAAAAAAATAACTTTGGAAATTTATGCACAATCACCTGTACCCCTCTCACCTGGAACAAATCCAAATTATAGTATTCTCAGACCATCCCGTTTGTTTGTACCCCTCTACCAATTTTAAAAACAGAAGGCACCAAGGATATAAAAATGCAGAAAATTTTTCATTCATTGATTTACAGGTTCTAACCTGATTGTCAACAGGCAGTCCCAAACTTTGTCAACTTTTTGGGGTTCTAAATCAAAACGGAGTTTCTTCAGCAACACAGTCACCATATTTGCTTGGGCCAGTCTATGTTTTCAAGCAACAGATGTGATGTAGTTCACCATCTTTAAATATCTAAATAATTCCATAAATTTTGGATTTGCATCTCTAAAAGTTCCTCCTATTTATTTGTTCAATTTGTTTAAGAAATATTAAAACTCAACATTGCAAACTGAATGCAAATGACAGTTTTTTACTGAAATAAACTTTTCTAGAAACTAGAAATGGACAGTGAGCAGTCTGTTTGCTTGTTTACACCAGGAGCTTCCAATAGCACTGAAACATCAATAATTCGACAGTGTTAAGGACTCCTTGGCAACAGTCAGGTTAGAAATTACAAATTAATGAATTAAATTACATGTACTAAGTTGTGTGCATTTTTTATATCCTTGATGATTTTTGTTTTTAAAATTGATAGGGGGTACAAGCAAACAGGAGGGCAAGTTCCATACATGTTTACTGGTAAAGTTCACCAAAATTACACAAATATATGCACCTACCTACATAACATACAGGAAGAGACAGAATGTGATACAACATTCCCTTGTTTCTCTGAAACCATGGAGATAATAAAATCTCCAGACTAAGAGAAACTTAAGAGAAACACCATGATAAAACTTCAGCATGTACAGTGTTGGAGAGAATGGAATGGCAGTATATATGGTTGAATAGCATGAAAAAATATCAGGAAAAAAGGCTTTGCTCTTTTTAAATACAAACTTGGCACTAATTTAACAACAAAAAGCATGTATACCATACAAACTTTAGTGACTATATGTCCCTCCATCACTCATGAGTAATGAATCTGTGCTGGCAGTCTTTTTTTTTTTTTTTAAGTCTTTTGGGTCACTCTTTAATGAAGCTGAAGATCAACCACGCAGCCATCAATCCATGTGTATGATTTTAAGTTACTGCACTACACTTCCTTCGAAAACAATTCATCCCATCATGTCAAGCAGTCCATAACAATGTGTTTTGCCAGACAATTTCCTGTTCTTCCCTAGAATGTTTAGTACCAACACATGTAAAAAGTCTAATTTCTTTCTGTTTAAGGGCAAACCCTATTAGGGACTATCTCAAAAGCATTTTTTGATTCATTCTTCAAATCACTGGTATAAAAGGTAAATATTAGAAGTGAATGAGAACTGATGACAGCTGTACAATATGAAGACAAATGAGAACTTACCAACAGTCTGTATCAGTTATTTATTGGGACATGGAAAAATGTGTTAATTTCTTAAAAATTAATTCAGAGTGAGTTTTCATCAAATGTCATACCAGAGTTACAAGTCTATGATCTTAAAATAAGTAACAGAAAAGAATGAAACAAAACAAGCTTTGTAAAATTCAACAAATAATTTATTTCCCTAGTATACAAAGTCACAATGAAGAAGAAAATGCATTTACGGTATGGAGAATTAAATCCCAAAATAATCCTAGTATTACTGACACAAGTCGTAATAATAAAAGTTATGAATAAACTTTAGTACATGTAAAAATAAAATTAAATCCAATGCTGAAGGTGTTGATGTACCTGTGGTTGGCTTGTAAAGTGTTTATGTGTCAATTCCAAGTCAAACACTGTATACAACAATAACTTGATTCTGCTCAGATGTTAAAGCATGAAGGAAAAGTCTTTCCAGTGACAAGATTGTATAGTCCTCTTCTTGACCTCATGTCACAATCAGCATTTTCTAAAAAAAAATCTATTAAATCTGGAAAATAACCTTCCAGAAACTTCTTAATTTTATAAATTAAAATGTTAGTTATTATTAGAAAGTCTGTTACAAAAATTATAATACATAACCTGGACTATGCCAGGTATGCCAGGTAAATTGTAAGGGGAATTCCAATAACCTAGATGCAGACCCAAATAAACATGTTTACTTCTATTAATAATGATGATCATGATATTAAACCCATACACATAAAATATTTTAGCTATGAGTTAGTCATTTACAGAATTTAAAAAAAAAAATCAATAATTCAGGTCAAGTAGAAAATAAACTAGATTTTGGGCAAGGTTAAGTCCAACATGCAATGTTACATTACAATAGCATATAAAGAAATAAAAAAATTAAAAAAATAACTAACAAATAATACAAATGAAATATACATAACACCAGAATATCCTCTAAGGCTGTTCAAATTTCAAGTGCACTTCTGATAGAGACTCTGCTAAATAAATTTTCCTTATCCTGAATCCTGGGAAGTTCAAAACTATGCTGGGAATGCAAAATTTTATGTTGCTCACCCACTTGTTAAATTTTGTTTTTACACATAAATTATATAAATAGTTCAAAATGTTTGTTTCATGTCATAATTAAGTATATTTCATTCTCTAAAAAGACAATAACAATAATAATAATAATAATAATAATAATAATAATAATAATAATAAACACAGTTGTATATTTAACTGAATTGATGAAATTGCCTAGGAAATTTTCAACCACAAACTGTTTTCATTCAATTTTTGACTACTTCATTTATAATAACTTTGTCTATTCCTAGAAATTAAAATGGTGAGTAATTCCCCTTACCCCTTTCCATGTGGAACAAGATGGGCAATTCTAGGGGAGACAGGGGCAGTATAACAATGAAAAAATACAGTGCTTGCAAATATAAAGCATGCTTTCACACATTTGGTTGATTTTTTATAAATTAGCATCAAAACTGCAATGAAGTGACCAAGTTGATACCCTGTTATAATATGCAATCTATCTGGGTAAACTAATGAAATTATATACAGCCAAAGTTACAGCAATCAATACATTTAAGTTTTGTAGTTGTAAAGTTGCATTACTTCATTTAAAAGCTCTTGTTTACATATTTTTACTGAAAACAAGCTGCAAGACCAGTACCACATCCAGCATCATGACTCATAGTTTCCAAATTTTACTATGGTAATACATTACTTTCATATCCCATTATGACTGGATAGTGTTATTCATAATCATGCCAAAAAAGAACCACATTGTTCCAAACCAGACAGAAGTTTCACTGATTTATTTTGTTGCAAAATCTATCAGGTTTAAAATTTTATTTAGCTTCTGTTTCCTTAACCTGGCAGCCAATCATTGGCTGATAACTCCTGTTTAAAGGGAATAAATAAATGAGGTTCTCATTACTACCATCTGTTGCATAGAGACAAAGAAATCTTGCTGAATCAACACTCAAGAAAGATAACTCCAAATTGCGAGTCATAAGCAAAGCAAATATAGGAAGAAGTTATTTCCCTTCCCCTTCTGTTTATGCACGAGTATATTGTGATCTTTTTCCTAATATAATCTGAAACCCTAACTTTACTACAATTTTAAGAAAAATTACTTTCCTTACTACATTCACTACAATTTTATACAGTCTAATATTTTCTGATTTACATTTTAAAGTGGCAATTTAATAAGAACTGAAAGAAACAAATAGTAACACTGAACATTTGAATTGGAAAAGTACCAATTAAATGTAGATGATGTGAGACATTCCATATTTGCATTAATCATTACATTGCCTATCTGTAACTTGACTCAAATCATATGCCTACTAAAATTTGACTCCAATCATGTGCCTGCTGTAATTTGACTCAAATCATGTGCCTATCAGTACCTAATTTGACTCAAATCATGCGCTTATCAGTCCCTAATTTGATTCAAATTCATGTTCCTAATGTGTCAAAAATCTGCTCAAATTCAACAGTGCTAAAATATGGTTATCTACAGTGTTTTGTGGAATTATAATTTGTCAGTCAACATACAGTGTAGGTATAATTATATTAATGTTAATTAAAAACAAAAATGTCACGTGATCTTTCTAAACCTCTGAACATTTTATGATGTGGTACAGTATTCAGGAAATCAAGTTCTATCAACATTGGCATATTGTAATTTATTGCTAACTTCAAAATCACTACCGCAATAAATGTACAGGATTGTTGTTATTTACCTGTATTTTGATGCCATCATAAATCAAAATAACCATGTGCTAATCACCTTACACATTGGAACAACCACAAACAAGGCAATATATGCCCAGAAGCCAGCAATCAATAACAGTATTGTTAATTAGGAACCATTCTTTGAAAGAAAAAAAACAAAAACAGGAAATTACAGGTAACACAGGCATGGCAGGAACCTGTTCCAGGTGTATTGATCACCTGAGCAAATCAAATATTACTTAACAAAATACAACTGTAATCAAACTATACATAATTTTCCTTACAAAAATGACAAATGAAGGTATTGGACATAAGCCACTGGTTTATACAGTTCTTTTCCTTTAAATCTACCAAAACCTGCATACACAGAAATAGACCAATTGTATCATAGGACAATGGTAAAAAATATAAAATACTGTAGATATAAAAGTTTATGATCAATCTTTCAGACAATTGTAATCCATCACCAAAAATATAAACCATGAAGAATTAAAAAAAGCAAGTTTAAGTAAGAGGTAAAAGAGAAAAAGAAAATTAGAAAAAGAACTCAAGCATCAGATGCATATGGAGTATACTGCTTTCAAGTGTAACAAATTGGTATGGACACGATTTTAACCTATTTTATATAAGTACAAATCGGTATGGGCATGACTGTGACCTATTTTGTATAACTACAAATCAGTATGGGCACAATTGTAACCTATTTTGTATAGTATATTGGTGTTCTAGAATACAATCATTAAATATGGATGCCAGTCCAATGTTTCTGATTACATACAAAATGAAACTGCTGTTTTATTCAATCATCAAAAATATTAACCACACATGATAATGAAACATCCCCATATGGAAGATTATTTAGACTTAAGACCCAGCGCCAGATTACCCAATAGGCAGAGTAGGCACCGGCCTATGGGCCCCACGCCTTTTAGGGGCCCTGCAACAAAGGATCAAAATAATATTTAATTGATTTGATCTTGACGTATTAGGAGATAATTTGCAAGGGGGGCCACCGAGATTTCAACTGCCTAGGGGCCTCCACAGGGTTTAATCTGGCACTGTTAAGACCAAAGTTTAAAACAAGTCATTCACTACTCACTATTAAGGGATAGGTAACACATACAGCATTTGAATTAGGATTGGTTCAGTAAGTGAAATGTTGTTACCGAACTCTGTCAAAGAAGGTCAAACAATTGGTCAATCTTACTGTCTACTGAACAGGAGGTTAGTTAGCTTTCCTCTATATCCAATTAACAATGACAGGTGGTCAAGTATGTAATAAATTTCATCTGTCAACCACTGGGTCAGGTAATTTCCAATGCCTACAAGCCAATTACTGGAAACATTTTTCTTGATGGAAACTAAATTCTGACAGAAATCATGGGGCAACCCTCTCCCTTTTAGAGTAAAAGCCTCCTCCAGGAATTTCCCTTGTGAGTGCTAATCCTGAATAAGATCTTAAGATGCTAGGGAACTACACAATGGCCTTAGTATCTGGAACATTTCAATATGTTCTTGAAGTACCACTCATTCAAAACACTTCCATGTAATGGTAGCTCAGTTACAAGATTTAAGAATAATTGCTGATTAAGTAAACTACAATTTGCACGAAGAAAAAAATGTAAATTGTTATTCAAATGATTATCTTCATGTAAAAAAATCTGAAACTCAATCATTAAAGTGGCAAATTCTTCAATTATGCAGGACTGCATTACACGGCTGGGTATGTAAAATTTCCCCAAACATCTTTATAAAATTCTGTCATTTCCCCCAGATATGATTGCGAAAGAAAATATTTTATTTCTTGTCAAATTTCATAAAAATCTAATGCCCAATCAAAATATTTTTTTCTACGCCAATTAAAACCTGATCTTTTCTATAATTAGCTGTAAACTCTGAATACTATAACCATGACAAAGACACTCTTGCTCAAACTCAAAAGCCTGAAATCAATATGATACTTAGGATGCACCTACATCATACAAATTTACCAGCCTGGTACTGGGACCCATGTTAACAAAAACATTAAAGTCTGTGATTCTAGCTTAATTACTAATTAAAGTGACAGATTGTCTACATTTGGGGCAGGTAATTGAGCTTTAGGTCGAGTTGTTTGCTTGAAAGTTAAATATGCAGATTTCTTTTTACTGTTTGATTTTAACTATTTTCAGTAGTCATTGTGGACAGTACATACAATCGAACAAGAGATAGAGGACTGAGCAACAAGCATGAGTTTATTTCAAGCTCTATCGTTATTAACAATACTTGTATCATGGTTCCCACACTTTTCTAAAAGATAAATTTCCAGGTCATTTCCAGGGTTTTTCCAGGATGAAATTAATTTTTTCAAGGTTCACATACGACAATTTCTGAATGGAATTACATTATAGATTATAAAACATGCATTTTTAAATCTAAAGATGTTTCTCTTTCAAGACTCTCCAAAACATCTAAGTCAGAAAAGAAGATCATGCACAAAACCAAAAAATGTATCACACAAAGCAAGTTTGACTATATTCCTATAATTTGGCATGTAAAGTCATTTCAATGTGCGGAATAAAATTGCTAACTTTACTTTGCTGCCATGCTTTATGTTGCTATGTGGAAACAACATAATGAACATAAATTAGTTTTGTTTCCTTTCAAATCTTTAATTCTATGTTTGTGCATGTTATATGAATTAAACATTTACTATCACAGTATGAAAAAAAACAAACAATAAAAGCAAAGTATTATAATCTTGTCTTGTAACGAAAAAGTTTAACCCTGAATTTATCTGTGCCAATAAAATCCCAAACAAGATTTTTCAAACAACCTAAACTCCTTAAGACAATTTCATTAAAAAGTATTCATTTAAAAAAACATATACATAAGGGTTGTCTTAAATTTTGACAAAAGACCTTCAAAATTATACTGTATTGTTGCATAAACAAGGCCTGACTTTTTTGTAAAATCAACTTGTCTTCTTGTAATTTGATAAACCAGTCCCCCAAACCTCTATTGATGCAGGGGCTAATATCGGTTTTTAATATATATAATACAAGTGATGACAATTTCCCATTTCTTCTGCGTTCTATTTAAGATCTGAAACAGATGTTTTAAGCTACATGCCACTGTGTAATAGTTTCACACCAATGTTTAGCTCAGAGATTCGACATTTTGGACAAAAGATTTGGCTTACAACAAATAGCAGTCTGTTTTCCAATCTGGGTCAGAGCAATTGCATATAGAAAATTTAGAGTTTTCCACCAACATGTGGTAGTGGCATATGGTAGTCTCTTACCAGCAGGCCTAGAAAATTTAAATGATGTTATAATGACTTACACCTGCATGAAATCAATAGGAAAATGATTTATTTTCTCAGAAATGGTAAGTATTATAATCGTTATGTCTTTAATCCACTGACAGACCAGACAAAACTACAGCATAGATGAAACCTAACCCTGTAGTTGCCATTTGCATTACTAGTCACATAGCTTCACAAATCTCAAACAACTACATCGGAAGTCCAATAGTCATGTGATATCAACAGCAAGCTCCATTTTAATGTTGTACAAAAATTCAATTATATTAAATGAAAAGTCTGACACATTTTGTAAAAACCAGAAAGAACATAATTCTCAACGTATTTATTTCAAGAACAACGACAAGAAACCAGTCACTATCTCAGCAATCTGTCCAGTCAGATTCAACAAGCAAAGAGCACGTCAACATGGTAGTCACGTGATACAACAAAACCCCAGTAGTTGTTTACGGAATATATATAGAGAATTTTGTGTTCTTTCTTTTTTTTTACTCTTATTACAACCGGTATACAGCTTTCATTTAATGTTTTTTTTTTTTTTCTACAAAATTTGAAAAGGTGGGTTGTGAGATTTGTGTACTCATGCGACTAGCAATGCAAATCCAAGTACCCGGTCAAATCTCATGAACGCCGTAGTTTTATCTTGTCTTTCAGCAGATTAATGACAAAGATTTTAATACTCTCAATTTCTGACAAAATAAATCATTTCATATCGATTACATGCAGGTATGACTCGATTTAACAAAGAATTTAACAACGGCCATCTGGTAAGTGGCTAAGCTTTGCCGCCACCATGCTGGCCTCTAATACTAGACTGATCTTCATACCTACCATGTAAAGAAAAATACGGATCATCAAGCAGAGGGCACATCAATTGGTAGTCACGTGATACAACAAAATCCCAGTAGTTGTTCACGGAATATATATATATATATATATATATATATATATATATATATATATATATATATACGTGTCTAGGCTCACACAAGAAAAGAGTGAAAACAACAAGCTTTGTAAAATTTAATAAATAATTTATTTCCCTACAAAAACAAGGTAAACATGAGAAAAAGAACTTACAGTCTTACAAATCAAATCCAAAATCCAAGAATTAAAATAAATAGAAGTCCTATTATTAAATAGTCCTAAATGAATCTGAGTTCGAGTCCCAATGAAATTCAAAATGGAGGGCGATGACGTATGCAATAGTCAGCGTTGTCATTGATGTGTCAACAGTTCCTTGTTGAATCACAGAAAATAATAGTTTTTGAATTCCGAATAATTTCAATAAATGTCTTTGTCCAAGAATTCTGTATGAGCACTTCTATATTTCTCCCGAGAAATGAATCACTAATTCCATAAAATAAAATTTTAACTCAAACTGGTCACAACAAAACACCTTTAAGAGTAAAAAATTTAAAGCCCAACTGAACTATCTCTTAAGAAGAAAATGGTTATACTGTAAGTTGACGCAAAACAGATTCCCGTACGAGGGTCATGTGGTCATTTTCTAGAACAACGTAGACAAAGTTAATTAAATTACATATACATAACTATATATATATATATATATAGAGAGAGAGAGAGAGAGAGAGAGAGAGAAAGGGAGAGAGGGAGAGAGAATTTTGTGTTCTTTGGTTTTTGTATTCTTATTACAACCAGTATACAACTTTCATTTAATGTTTTGTTTTTTCTACAACATTTGAAAATGTGGGTTGCAAGATTTGTGTACTCGTGCGACTAGCAATGCAAATCCGAGTACCAGGTCAAATTTCATGAACGCCGTAGTTTTATCTTGTCTTTCAGCAGATTAATAACATAAAGATTTTTATACTCTCAATGTCTGACAAAATAAAAATCTTCATATCGATTACATGCAGGTATGACTCGATTTAATGAAGAATTTAACAACGGCCATCTGGTAAGCGGCTAAGCTTTGCCGCCACCATGTTGACCTCTTCTGATGCTAGACTGGTTTTCATACCTTCCATGTAAAGAAAAATACGAATATTTGCGCTGTCTGTGGAAAATATCTACTAGACAAATCTAATGCACCGAATGTTTGGATTGACTCAACAAATTTGTTTATGGCAAGCACCCAAACAATCCATTCTGGTCAGAACTCAATAAATTTAACTCCGGATCAGTTCAGTTACAACTCAATTACATAACTGTTTTGGTCGTCAAGTGGTGGTGGAAAATTCCCGGGTTTTTACCAACTTTCATCAATATTTTCAAAATTCAAGGACTTTTCACGGTCTGGAAAAAAATTATCATTTCTCCAGACTTTTTCCCAATAGTGTGGGAACCCTGTTGTATATTATGTCTATGTGGTCAATGAAGGCATAATACAACGAACTCCCAATTTATTCAACTTACCTGTCTCAAATTTATGCTTAACACACAAAACACGCTAAACACAAGCAGAAAACACACCCCCAACGCGCATCATTCACAGCATGCTTTTCCAAGCAGGAACCGCCTTTTGTATGTGTTCAACTGGGATGAAGATTTGCCTCCTGACTGATGGATGGATTTTAGTTGCGCGAATTGGATATATGCAAGGTTTCTCAGGAACACAATATAAAATTAAATCAAGGATTTACTGTACTGCAAACATTAAAATACACTAATGAGGAAAGAACAATAATGTAATAATGTCATACAGTTGATGGAGTAGAAGGGGTAGATGAAAGATTTTAACAAAATATGTCTTTGCTGTTTAAAATGCACTGGACATCATACAAGGGTTAATAAAGTTTCTAAAGTATAACAGATATTTAAGAAAATAAGTTGCACCTACCCTTCTAAACCAACTGCCTTTGCTGGTGGGAGGCATGGTGCACTTGTTTAACCTAACAAGTGAGTGGAGATAAATACAGTCTTCATCAGGCAGCGAGTAATCCTGAAACCTCTTCAGCTTTGATCTCAAAACTGACATTGATACACGCCTTCTCAAGGATCTTCGGAGGTTTTTTTGACTTGGTGTCCATGTTGGTCTCTTGCATGCAGATTCAGAGTCTTGCAAGTCTTCAAATGCAAAAATGTTCTCTTTGTCCTGAAAAAATAATTATTCTGTAATTGTAATTATATATAAGGAACCTCACTGTCACATGATCACAGTGTGTGTGTAATATCACTTCAAACTGCTGTTGTATTATTATTATTATTATTAAGAAGTTGTACATGCCAAATCATCTGAATAATACTGAATCTTGAAAGATATTGGGCCTAAACATCGTTGGGTTCCATTTAAACCAGACAATATCAACAATTCATCACATTATGAGCCATGTAATTACCCCCCCCCCCCCGAATCAGAACCCTGCCATTTTTTGCATAGTTATGAATTAATCTGATGTTGGCAACATCCATGGGTGAACCAATTTCAGTCAAAAGCTGGAACACAAGTTTGATGATGTCACCATTTTAAAGCCAAGAAGCCAACACCACAATATGTCAGATTGTCTTCAGCCCAAGTTCATCCTTCAGGGCATTCCAGCACATCAGCTGATCACCAATATTCACCTGGTCTTAATTTTATCTAATGTATCCTTTTTCTTTTCAGA
>JAECUM010021529.1:0-22679 GCA_016617855.1 Megalonaias nervosa | reverse complement strand
CCTAGTAAAGCAAGCGTTGGTAGCTCAGTTGATAGGGAATCAGACTGGTAATCCTAATATTCAAGATTTGACAGGCTGGCTCAAGCCAGCATTTGGCTGACTGCTTTGGTGTGTTCTTAGGAAAATTATTTGGTCATAATGGTGCTGACAAACCAACAAAAATAAGAAATGAAAAGCATCTAGTAAAATCCAGCTTTATGTGTTAACAATATAATAACTAATGAAGCAGACTCTAAGGAAAGTTATTTACAATAACAAGGAAAACAAAATTAACCTCTGGCTTTTTATCAACTCATTATAGTACCTACTTTTATATCATAGAAAAGAAAGTTATTTTATGCCATGCCCTGTCTTATCACTGCGACCAGCATTTCATTGTCAAGATAACTTATATCTGTTTTCTACTTCATAATTCTTGTTCACAATTGCATCTAGTGACTACTTTTCTAAACGATTTGCAATTGCAGATATGTTGATTATTCTCTGGCTCATGTAAAGTTACAAATGGTTACATTGTTTGATTAGTTTGTCACACCAGCGTAAGTTGTCAGATGAGTTATACACCATAGTTTTATTCAATTCATTGTAATGAATAAACTGTATAAAAAGCTGACCATCTTCATTGTACATTCAGAGTGATGCTCTTTTCAAAAGGAGAGGGTTAACGTTAGAGGCAGCAAGGTTCAGACACCGACTCTGTTCAACACTGACCCTAAGGAACTAGTTAATGAAGATAGCCTTGATATGGTGTTAGGCTGAAAATTATTTTATCTGCTGTTAGTACAAGTATAGGTCATCTTAATTACAGTCAATCACAAGTATCTCCTATCTGCATTACTAAACAGATTTGTTGGTCCTGGTTGTCCAATGATACATCAGTCTTTGTTAATTATCAGAGCACCTGCCTTAGTTGCATGGTCTTCAATGTATCAGAGCTTGTAGTTCAGAGTTAGCCTTTGTTTAGAGAAGATGGCAATAAAGATCTAAATATAATGAATAAATGCATGTGCATGACTCCCATACACTTGTATAAAAGTGTACAATAAATAAAGAATGGAACTTGCTGTTTAGTAAAGGCACTCAAGTAAAAAAGGAGAAAACCATATTACTTGAATTTTGTTCAAGCAAGTATGTCAGGCATAACCATTTACATACAGAACCACGTCTAATCTAATGTGATTATCATGTCAGAATGATTTTTAAGCCACAAAACATTCAGCCCTCACAAGTTTTGTGTGCCCATTCCTCTCTCTCTCTCTCTCTCTCATTCATATATGCTCCAGTATAAACAATAAGTGTAGTTCTCAAGCTATGATGCTGTAGGTATTATTTTTTGAACACCCGTGTTAAGCATGACATTTTCTGCATCAGTGTGCTTCTAACAAACATGCTTGCACACATAACTACATCTTACTAAAAAAAACAATTATGTATAGTAATGATATAGTATTTTTGATTGGTTCAGTTTATTTAAAGCAACTACATGTAGCAAACAGGATATTTTCCGTTAAACAGTGCTGATGTCATAAATTATAGTAAAAAATAGTTTTAAGATTGTGTCTTGTCAGTTTTGCACAAAAATCATAGATCAACTCTCTATCCAAAAATAAAGATGATATGAAAATATATACCAAGAATATCAGTCTCATGATAGTTTATAGCTGTGTTTAAATATATGGTCTTTCTGATGCATATAAAGGTTTGAACAGAAACTTAATCTCAACTTCTCTAATCTCTCCATTTTGAACCCAAGTACAATTCAATTCAAAATGGTTTGGTTCTTTGTTATGGCTACTTTGCATCATATTTATTAGTACTGTAGTGATTACCTGGAATGACTGCTGATCATTCAGATGTTATTGAAAACCACTTACAAAAAAAAAAATTGGAAACCAGTTACCCCCAATCTTACTTCATAACACCAAGTATTTTTATCTAGCTTTACAAATTTTACATACAAATTGAAATTTTGCACAAAATGTCTCACTCACAGTCTGGATTTCTTCAAAAGCAAGCTTTAAACATGAAGCAATCTAACTAATATATTTGCCCTGGATGCAGCCAAATGCTATATATGTTCCATTGTCTGCGATACTTAGATATGATACAGAGTAATATTAATATCATCTTTGCTCATACTTTATGCAATAGTATGTAGTAACATGGTATCTTAAGGTTTGTGTGTCTAAGTCATCTTAAAACTAGACATGCCCAAGTTTTATAACTTTGCAGCAATTCTGAAAATCATGATATCATTGGTGCTGATTATTTGCATTGATTAGTACTCATTATTGCATGCAATGATGGGTAATATGGCAAACTAATTAAAGGTATTATACATGCCTGAACTTCATGCAAACACAAGGGGAAACTACATTTGTGTCTGCAGGAGTAACATATCTGTTTTACTTGATTTTAGAAATTGAATTTGCTGTAATTCTCACTAGTTCACAGTCTGTACATGTTTTGTAGACTGCGATTAATCATTTATTGTTTTCTCATGAAATTATGGGCAACTATTTAAGGAATTTACTGCAATGTGACTGTCACAGTTGGTGTAAAGTGATTGTAACTCTTTACTGCAAAGTGACTGTTACTGTTGGTGCAAAGTGACTGTCACCCTTCACTGCAAAGTGACTGTCACTCTTTACTGCAATGTGACTGTCACTCTTTACTGCAATGTGGCTGTCACTCTTGGTGCAAAGTGACTGTCAAGTTTGGCAGATACATATACCCAGTCATAAATGTACTTAAAATAGCTCTCATTTATTTATGAAACTTACAGAATTCATAGAATGTGCAAACTAAGTAGCATTCTTTAAGTTGAATAAAACCAAAAAGAAAAACTGAAACAAGAAAATCAGTGGCACTATCACACACTCTTATCTCCATATCTTCTAAGGAAGACTATCTTTATCATGCTTTAAATAGATTTGTACATCTGTATGTTAATACAGAAATCATTTTGTCCATTAAGTCATTATTAGTCCTAAGTTCAACAAACTGAGACTGCAGTTCACCCAAAACTTGATAAAATAAAACCATTGTGTACATTTTTCCAAGGCCAATCAACCTGGTTCGTATTTAAAACTTTCTCAAGGTTTAAACTTCCTTGCAGGTTTTATCAGGAATATGTTGAGTATGTGTGTATTATGAGGAATCACTAACAAAGACAACGCACAATTGTTTATATTAAGTAATTGTTATAAATGTTTGTTTCAGCCATGGATAAATATTTGGATAGTTTGGGTACCCTTTATGTGATGCTGTATTAGATTTAATTCAGCCTTCTATGAATTCAATGTAGCCAACCAAATTTGGGACCATTCCTATATCCTTACACATTAGCTGGTTTAAGTTAAAAAACAGTGATTTTTTTATTCAGGATGAAGAAAATTTTCAGGTTGGTTGGTTGATTTTATTTTTACAGCACACCAGCACTGTTAGGCTATTTAGCGCCATACAAAATGTTATATCTTTGATCATTTAAAAGGGGTAAAAGGTTTCGTATTGACCAGTGATATGAAACCAAACAGTTGAAAGTAAAATGATAAGATGGTAATAGTAATAAATAAATAAAGCTTCCCGAACAATGGGGAATGTAAATGGTGTATGTTAATGAAGAAAGATGAAAAGGTATTGAAAATAAGGGACGGTATATACATTACATAAAACTGCTCAAGGTGATAGCATACAATCTATAGCTTATAATAAATGTTTACTTCCTTCAGGAATTCTATAATACAAGTCACGCTCACTGTATCAAAGAGATCCTTAATGTCATGTACTTTGTAATACTAATTGCGTGTAGGTTGGAGGTCGAAACACTCCATCATAAAATGCTTAACAGTGAATGGGTCATTGCAAGAAATGCACTCTGGTGGGTCTTCTCCTTATAGTATGTGGGAGTGGGTTATATAAGTATGACCAATTCTAATTCTTGCAATTACTACCTCCTCCCTACCGACGGCACATTAAGTCCATTCCCCTAGGGTTGGCTTGATGGCATGAAGTTTGTTATTTACTGCATCATTCCATGATGCCTGCCATTTCTGATGTAAAGATTAAAAAATTTTCAGTTAATATCTACTGAAGTGAAATGGCTAAGTTTTGTGGATTGGGCTATCTCTATACTAAATTCAAAATGCTCCCAAGCATCTATGTTATAAATGAGTGATCTTTATATTCCTGCAGCTACTACCCTCTTCCTTGTATTGTTTAGTTCTATCCATGTACATTCAAGGTCAGAAATGTCCAAGTCACACTGTAGAACAGTTTGAATGTTTGTTTTTTGTTGTTGTAATACTTGTATCACACTCAAATATAGCTTTTCATTCCTGTATTTCACCATTTAGAATATTATGTTTAAGCCATGTCTCAGCAAAAATCACTACATTAAGCAAGAAAAAGAAAATATGTGTGTTTCTGGTTGGCTGACTGTCTCTGTTTGTTATTGCTGACCTTAGCACTTTTTCCCCCAGAAAGAAAAAAAAAAATTAAAAAAGAATCCCAAAATTGATTTGTGCATCTAATTGAGCTGGTTTAGCAAAGTATTCGAGGTGTTGAAGTGCTTAGTACATTATATACACTAATCATATATATATATATATATATATATATATATATATATATATATATATATATATTAAAAATCGTGCAGTAGTAAATATACCTTGCGGGCCTCAGGCATTTCCCAGTATCAACTTTCTTTGTTGCTATTTATGGCACTTTCAACACATTATTGGCTAATTGGAGCTAAGTAATTTTCCCAAGGACATGCCAAGACAGCTAACCCAAGCTGGCATAGGCTGGTATCAAACCTGCAAATCTTGGATTATAGTCCTACACTCTGCCAACTAAGCTTTCTCTTTGTATCAAATCAATGTTACATCATTGTGTACATTAAAGTATATAGTATTAAAATAATTTCAACATGTTTGCAAACTGGGCTTAGGTTATATCCATGTTAACAAAAGTAGGATCCTAATAAAAAAATACATTAATATGACAACAAAAAGAAAACATTACTGGTAAAGAATGACTCATGTAAAAATAAGTTTATGTGAATCAGATCAAATAACCAAATAAATAGTAGGTAACATCTGGCATTACAATTTACTGATCATGTTATATAATTTTAAATTATATCAAATAATTACTATGAATAATAATATCAAATTGAAAATATTGTCATAATATAGGGATCCAAATACATGTAGTATCCAAGCTAAAACTTTGCATTACGAAAGTTCAAAATTGCTGTATGCATCAGTGAAAGTTGATTTGCACAAATGTGATAGAACCTAATGCCAACAATTCTAACAGAACAATTTGGGAAAACAGGAATATTATTAACGTTGAGAAATCACACTTATTTTTCATGTTAGCACTTTTTATGCCACCACTGCCATAGTAGAAAGGGACATTTTCTTTATTCCCCAAACATAAGCAGCAGTGGGTCAGGGAACCATTCGAATGACTACCACAAAATTCATTATAAGCACATGTTACTTTACAGGGAATATTAGTTAACACTACTATATAGAATTATATTCTAAGCCCAATACAGAACTTAATATTGGATACTTTACAGGGAGCAAAAGAAAAACTGAGACAAATATGTCAGCAGTCTCTCAAGGAGAGAGAGTACAAAGAAAAGAATAGATCGGGAGTGCAAAAAAGAACATATATTTATTGTAAGCATTTTCTACATGTACACATATTTAGTATACACACATATATAAACACAAATACTTACACATATACACACATATACATATATACATATACACATATATGCCCATGCGCATATGCATGTTATCACTAGATTCAACATTTGCTTGTTATTACAAGTTTTATACAGCTGACAATATTTGCATTCTGTTACAATTTTAAATGATTATTTTCCTTTATTACCAATCTCCTATGAGACAAATAGCACTTTAAAAATTTAAAGTACTCTACTGATATGTATATACAACTGCTACATGTTTCTTTTCCTTTCAACAAATTTAAAGCATTACATAAAGAAGACCATACTGACAACTGTAAAAGTAAATATTTAACTTCACTAAATTTGCTTTCATAATTAAGCTTGACCATCTCATCTAACTCTAAAGAGAATGTTATACATGTACCTACACACATAAAATAAGATGTATTCCAGTCTAAATGATATTCTTCACAGTACCATATTGTACTTCCAGTTACACTTCCAATAAATACCTTTTTTTTTCAATATTTATACAGAGTCCTGAACATTTACAATATTAGTAGATAACATCTAGAGTTGACTTAAGGGACTTCTAAGAAGTCATCCAGGGTGAGAGTAGTGTCATTTGCATACTGTGAAACTATATATTCTTTGTTTATAAGTGTATATCTGTGATTCTGAGCTGAAATATCTAAAACTATCTTGTTGCCATTTACATCTGCCTTTACTCTGTGTATGGAAAACTGAAGGTTATTGTTCAGTAAAAAAAAATTATTCCAATTGAATTGGATGCAAAAGAATTGAAGATACATTCATAACTCCAACATGATCTAATATTTGTCTCCCGTTGTTTTACAATATGTGTATCTTGCAATAGACATGTATTAAGTATTCCTTCTTTTTCAGGTTTTTAAAACATCCCTTCTTTTGACTGGGTTCCCCAAAAATATGGAGGCAATTCTCAATGACTCATTCATTGTCCCTATTTTAAAATTAATGATATTTGACATTGCTCAGTACTTTACTTCTAATATTTACACAGACATTCTTCTCCACAACTTCAATAGTGAACATTTGATTTGTTATTCTTTGCTTACATATAAAACATACTGTCAGTAAGATACTGAGAAAAGTGGAAAGATAAGAAGTAAACAAAGAGACTGGTGATATCTATTGTCAATGTTTTTAAGAGAACTATCTTAATGTTGCAGAAATGTTTCTAAAATGGTAAAAACAATGCCCAGTAATTTAGTATGAGTACTGTTGTGACTATTGTTTTGCCACTTATCTTTTAACTTTGCTTTAAATAATTTCTTTTTATCTAAAATATCTACAGCCCAATCAAATTGATGTAGCCTGTGTAGTCTGCTTCATTGCTGTTCATTTGGTATTAGTGAACAATCTTTTGCTTTTGGTTACCAATGGATACCCTTCACCAACACCCAACCCCACCCTCAAGGTATTAAAGATGCAGTGGACATGGAAAATTTCATAGCTTATGGCTATGGTGTGACCTTTTTTTTTTAGTTATTATTGTTTTGTTAATTAGGTCTTTTAGGTTTGTATTATTCTTGAAATTGATGTGAGGCATGTACACCTCATATAATCACTGCACAGTAAGTAGCCAATGAAATACCAATAGTCAGGTAGGAAGCAGAGCTAGCCAGTTATAGCAGTAGACATGTTGGTTCAAGGTAAGTAGAATATCTCAAAAACTGCATGGATGAGAAATATTTTAACTTGCATCTAGCTATTAAGTAGACAACATTTTTTCAAAATTATTACCCAGGGAAAGAGCTGGTGTTCACACTGTGAGCATCACATGCTTTAAAAAATGGCAGGCCTTCGAACATGAAAAATGCATGTAAAAATTTGGGGTGGGGTACAACAACTTTTTATTCCGTGAACTTCCATTGACTTATCAAGGCCAAGTGAGTAATATTCTTATGTTTTGCTTTATTATGCCTATCCAATGATATGGATTTTTTGACCTCACTCATGTAATGTTTATTGTTTAAAAAATTTATTTGGCAGGTGCATGTAACATTAAATTTGTGCATACAAACTGTCCCTTGCACCCCAAGACCAGTTTTTGTACTACATGATCCACGTCAAAGAAATGAATTTTAGGTGCTCTCCAACCCGGCAAGAAGCCTTTAGATGATTTGTAGAAACAAAAGCAGACTGGTTTCCTGACTATCCTTGTAAGTACACAAGCTTGAACTCAAGTTATACTAAATAATGATTGCTCAAAATAGGTAATTTGAAAAAATCCTTTACAGTTTTGCATAATTAACAGTAGTTAACTTCCTTGCCAAGATAGAAAGAAGGTTAAATGTGTGAGTGTGTTTGATTTGGATTTTTAATGTACCTTTAACAATTTTTCAGTAATATTGCTACAACAATGTCTGCAGTGTGGCAGTTTATAGTGATGTCTCGCACTGGCACATCATGCAGTAGACATGTAGCATGATGTCCCACCCAGTCACATTATCCTGACACTTGGCCAAACAGTCCTAATACCAACTTCTTAATGCTGAGTGCCTAGCGAGGCAGCTGTTAGTACCATTGTTAGAAGTGTTTGGTGTGACTCGGCCAGGATTCGAACCCGCAACCTCCCTCATCCAAGGTGGATGCTCTCACCACTAGCGATTAAATAGGAAAAAAGTTATTTTACAAACAATTTAATGAAGCTAAATATTGAACATAAGACAAACATTGTAGGAAAGGAACGCTTCCATATATTAAATTTTAAAATGTTATATGATAATTATTTTTAAGTTTTGCTTACATACCTGGTCAGATTGCACTATGTTGTAATATTTTATTTGGGAATGTGGTCTTTTAGTTTAGAGAGGTTTTCTCTCATCCAGAATCTGAGTTTTTTTCATTATTCTTTTTCCCAATATTCTTCCATTGCAAAAACCAGTTTCCATAGATTCATGATGTTTAACTTTTACCATGAAGTCATATGTTGCTTTCATTATATTTTCCTTTATCACATAGTTTGAGCCCTTTAAAGTCTCCCTGTGCCATTTTATTTTGCTCCTGTCCTTTAGAAAATTTATATGTCCTTATATCCATATATCAGCATGCCCATTCAAAATCCACTTTAGCGTGATGGCAAAAAAATGTTCAAATAAGAATCATGAAATTATATACATTATATCATGGTAAATAAATTCTTTAGATCACCAGGATATTACAGCAGTCTATGAATTCCTTTAATACCTTCTTTTATCCTTTTGGATGTTGACCTTTTGATTACAAAAATTCTTACCTCGACTAGTAAATCACCTCCTAACTTTTTCACATGATTAGCCTATTCTTAAATAAATATAAACTCATCATTGGCAGTAAATTGTCCAACAAAATTTATCAAAAGAGATTATTATTATTATTATTATTATTATTATTATTTCATCTCTGTGCAACAAAATGTTTTCCAGCAGTAACAACATAAACAATTCTGAGCCATCATGGTCAGATAATGCTATTGTGTTTCAATATATTTAGATAATTAAATCTGTAGAAGGGAGCAAATGTATTAGTGTATTTCAGATTAAAGATTAAGGGCATACACCACACTATTACTGTAAACATCTGATCCCAGTCCATGCACTCTCCTTACTGAGGAATTTGTTAATTGTGAGCCCATACTTGTTTAGCAAGCTGGCGATGGTAGTAAAACACAGTTAGATACACAGCAGGTGTTAACAACCAATGAGGCCTTTATAAATTCTTAAATATCTGACCAATCAAATAATGTAAGACAGAAGAGAGAGAGAGAGAGAGACAGAGAGAGACAGAGACAGAGAGAGAGAAAGCAGAAGGGTTATAGATATTTTTAGTATAATGAGAATATTTTCTGATTTAAAGAAAAAATGGTAGACATTAATATGATACAGCTTTCCACAAATTCGTATAGTGAACCAACTTGTTATCCATATGTTTAGAAAAAAAGGTCTGGGGTCATGTAATTTATTTAAAGATTAACTATAAAGACCATCCAGATTGTTATTCTAAACATCAGACCCTACCAAAATAGAAAGTAATATCAACATAAGAGTTCCACCAGAAGACTTCTGATGATGTCTTGTTGGTCCTAAATAATAATGATGCCAGTCTGGATTCCAATGTATCCACCACAGCAGTTAAAATGAAAATCATGTTATTGTTGAAGAATATCAGAGATGGTTTCCACATTGAGCAGTTAAAAAGAAGTGATGAAATTGATTTCAGAACAAAATTTCAGCCTCTAGGCTGTTACTGCCTTCATGAGAATTTTTGTTCCATTTTATTTACACATTTATCTTTACAACATAATATCCTTTAGAAGAAAAATGTTTTAGTAAGATTATTTGAAAAATATAAAAAGTTATTTTAAATCATTTTAACAGTATATGCTTTTAAATAAATTTGTTGCCTTGCTGGCCTAAAACTGTCTGACAAAGAAAGTTTAAAATGAGATTATTATTAATATTAGTAGTAGTAGTAGATGTATTATGGCATATATATATATATATATATATATATATATATATATATATATATATATATATATATATGCAAAAAATAGTTTTCAACAACAACTATCAAATATTGAGATAATTTGAATTTTTTGTCCAGTATTACACTGATTTATTATCATCACACTGTTGTGTTCTAGTAACTGTGTTAATGGTTTATATAGGTAAGACTTGAATAATTTCTATTTTGTCCCTAAAGCATAAGATTACAATTAGGATGATTAATTTCATTGAATGGAGCAAGTACAGTTTATTAATTATAACAATGGGGAAAATACATGGAGTTCCTACTGAGCAATTTGCTTAACAATAGGGCAGGCTTGGAGTGTGTGAAAAACCATTGTAGTTGAAATATATTCTTAATGATTTTGAGAGAGAGAGAGAGAGAGAGAGAGAGAGAGATTTTCATTAAGATGTAAAAACAAGAGCAGTTTCTGATTGAATAAATATAACTCTGTCCAGACGTGGAAATATTACTGTTTTCCAAAAAAACCACAAAGAAAATCTACTAGTTCCCTAGAGTATTTTGATGAAAATTTAGGGATTATTTGATCTTGTATACATGGATGGGTTGATTTATTAATAATATTGCACATGTCCTCCAACACTTCTCAAGTCTCTAGACTTTGGAGTTTAGGATATGATTGGAGATGTCTACATTTGTGTATAATAGTTTTAACATTATGAACCAACCCCTGCTATTGGGGCTTGATACTGAGCTTGGAAATTGTTTCAAATAAAATTTAAAATTAAGCTCAATCAGTCCTAAGAGCACCCACGTGAATTTGCTCAAATCTGAAGAGTGACTTAACGCATCAGTTACCATTGTTAGCAAATTGTACTTAACCAATATCACTACCTAATTTACCTGGCTCTGTGTGATGGCCATGATAGTGCAGATGTGACATACATACATACATGTGTACATACATACATACATACATACATACATACATACATACATACATACATACATAAATGCATGCATGTATACATACATGCATACGTACATACATACATACATACATACATACATACATACTCAAAGTTTTCTTGTCCATATGATGTAATCATTATTCTGTAGGACAGATATGCAAGCCCATTTCTGTCTACATCCTTTGTAATAAGCATGTCACCTTTGTAATAAGCATGCTGCCTTTAAATATACTTTTGATCAGAGTGCTTACAAAGAAATTGAGTGTTTCAAGAATGAAGGAAGGAATATTCCCCCACCCACTTGTATCATGGAGAAAACTCAGGTTTGGTAAATTTATTTTATAATTACTTCAAAGAGAGGGACAAATCTTTTGTGTGAAAAGATCAAAGTTGACAGGCGTTGATAGCAGTTACAGAGAATGGCAGAGCAGTTATTTTGCCTGACATGGCAAGACGCAGGTGGGTTTGTGTTGGACTATAATTATAAAATTAACTAGTATCTGAAAACTGATGGTGAGAGTATCAAACTAAATGTCAGCACCTGTTGGGTATCGAATTAGATCCCAATGCCTTTAGTTGTAAAATTAATGTAGACAATGCTATGACTAGAGAAAATCCAGTCACTAACATTAGCTATGCTAGATGTGGTTCATGTACTGCTGATGCTTTGTATTATAACTGCTAATATCTAGCAGTAAAAGTAAACATATGGCTTATTAAATATGATAGTGTTATAAGCTGCTTGAAGAAAATCCTTGAATGTATTGCCATATAACACTGAAATGGCCAGTGAAACAGACTTTGCCTTTGATGAACTAGGCAACTCCATGGAAAAAAATATGAAACTGAAAGTAATAATGCTTTAGGAACCTCATTAATGGACAATTCTGTGTGGCAGGATGATGATATATCCAAAAGTATTGAAGTATTGGATACATCACTTATTGACAAACTGGAAAGTTCTTTACAAGAAGATCTGTCAAAAATAATGATGCTTCAGATGCATGAGTTGCAGAGGAACACATCACTTTTTAAAATGATAACATTACTAAGAAAGATGATGTTGATGCATTTGGATCATCAATAACTTCTACCAAACCAACAGATTCAAGCAGCTGCTTCCTGGATATCCAGATGAAAAACCCATCGTTTACTGAGAGGATCAAGGTATGTAGCATCTTACATGTTATACCATAAAATATTTCTAAACCTTAAATGCAATGTATTTGAGGATTCTATCTTTTCTGCTTGTGATTAATTGTAAAATCTACTATTTTTGATTTCAGATGTAGCATTTAGCAATTACATTATTTTATAGGATTTTTCAATATCCTACTTCTGATTAAAATTTGTTATCATTTATTATTTAACCAGGTGGTGTAGAACAATAAGTTTTGTAGATCTAGGTATGTGTAGAATTTTTACAGTTCTTATTGTGCCAATATAAGCACATCACAGCAATACAAAAATAACTGTTAATCAGTTGATGTAGTTTTCAGTTCTAGCATGCATTTTAAGCCTAAAAACTGGGAGAGGGACACAAGTGAATGCAGATGATACAATTATCCACCTAAATGTTCACTTCATCAAACAAAGATGTTCATGATGACAGTTATCCTATATAACCATATATAGTTTTAAAGGTCATGTTTTAGCGACATTTAAAACTTTTCTATTGAGGTTTTAAACTTTTGGATTTTAGTTCATATATAAAGTAAATATGTATTTACAAACCCAGTCCTTTCCTGTTGGCACCCAAATATCATGCAAGTGTGACAATAATTACATAACTTCACCAGATCAATACATTTGCTGAACATTAATAACCAAATTCTGTGACACAGTGGCATTAGAGAAAGGACCCAAGAAATTTCCGTTGGTACACTCTACATACATCCAAGGTAGGTTTTTGTAAAAACATGTGAAATATGATATTTATCACAATTTGTTATCCTTGCAGATCCAAAATATCAATACTGATTTGATTGGTGATTAATACTACTGAGGTATATCATAAAATACAGTATGCATTATGTTTTGTGTGCAATACACCACTCTGAGTGTGGTAAATCTTTTAAGTTTATGACAAATGAATTTCCAGTTTGGCTTGAAATGTATCCTCTTTATAACAAGATATAATAATAATAATAATAAATAATAATATTAACTTAGTTGCTTCTTGTAATTATCATCATAACAACTGTAACCATCATTATCATGATGTATATTTTTTGATAGCAGACAACATGTATGTTTGGTTTTACTTATTATACTGATCATCATTTCTTAAAGTGGTAACAAGCTTGCTTTTGAGTAAACTTTCAAGCTGTTAAATTTCAATTTCATTCATTTTGTTTCCTTTTTCAATTCTTTTCATTTTAACCTCACCTGGATATCATTTTCAAAGTGGGTCACTTCAGAATAAAAAGTCCAACACATATAATACTTTGCTTCTTTAGAGTTAAACGATCACCATAATTTTACATGTGTTTAAAACTGTGAGAGCCACAATAGAAATCTCATTAGATCCCCAACCATTGTTCATGTATACAATTAACTTTCATAAAGAGATAAACTCATATATATCTGTACATGGGACCTACATCAGACACATGGTGCAGGGGACTCTCCCCTGTGTCATATCATGTCCAGTATCAATATCTCTCAACTGTAATCATGCATGCATACTCTGACTGGATTTGAAAAGACAATACATGCAATGCTGGGCACTGGATCAGACAATACTTAGGAGATGTAGCTTGGATAAGTATGACCTAATTCAAGTTTCTATATATTTTAATCCTAATCTCTGATTTCAGACCAATTCCTTCTCCAAATGTAGTACTTGTGTGCACATTGAATGGGAGCTGGAGAAGACCTGAGATCAAGACAAGAGAATGAGCTTGAAGAGATTAATGTCTGTTCACAGTGAGAGGCAGATGTAAGTACAGTATGGTTAATATTTTCTCAGAATACTTATCATTTGCTATATATATATATATATATATATATATATATATATATATATATATATATATATATATATATATATATAGAGAGAGAGAGAGAGAGAGAGAGAGAGAGAGAGAGAGAGAGAGAGAGAGAGATGTAGAGAGAGAGGGATATATATATATATATATATATATATATATATATATATATATATATATATAATCATAGTGGTTTGAAGGTCATTAACCATATTGTCTACTGGGAACTGAACCAGAGTATGTGATGTACATCACCCCTTATCTTGCCTGCACATACCAAACTCAATACCATTTTATCTAAGTGCACAGCCCCAAACACAATAATAATGCAACCCATTAATGAACTAAAGTAAAACCCATCTTGAGAGACCAGAGCTATGAAAGACCACTTGTTTTGAGAAACCAGGATTTCCATGCACAGATCTATTGATTATATAGTGTTATGACCTGTTACAAAGTCACAGTTAATACCTCATTAGAAGCTGAACCCTGGTTTGCATGTTATAGCATTTTACTCGATTTACTTTGGTATTTTAACAGATTGCACCTTTTTCATTGTCACTTTTGTATTATTTACAGGACTGAACAACATTATTACTACGAAAAAAGAGAGAAAGCCAGACTTCAGCTGGAAAATATATGAGTGTCATAATAGATGGCATGGATCAATGTAAGTTATGTTTTGTCTTGTCCATTGAAACTGTGTCATGGGCTGCATTATTCTTTGCTGAGCAGTAATGACCATATACAAAAGTATCCATTTTATTAACATTCAGATTTTAAAGGATAATAAAAGAAGAATATTTTTCTTCTTTATATTTGTGAGAATGGACACTTTATAAAATTTCTCTATTTATTGCATTTGGCTACCTGACAATTACATACAGCATTCCAATCATATTGGTAATATGACAGTTAACATTTGAAATCCTCATAAAGTATTCCCCTGCAACAAAATATTGACAATGTGTTGGCAATTCATTTGCTATTGCCAATAGGATTATGGGTTCCATTCCAAAAGCAATTGTTCACCAAAATGTATGTGATTTGCATTTGGTACACTGACTCACCCCAGATGCATATCAAAAGTGATTCTACATTTGAGACCACCAGGGAGACTTAAATCATGAGATATACACCATGAAAATACATATATTGTTAACTTTAATTCAGAAACTGCATCACTATTTATTAAGAATGCAAGTGGTCAGTAACTAAAAATAAAATTTTGCCTAGATAGAAAAGATAGGTTGTTGTTGTTGTTGCTAAAAGGTTTAATGCCATTTTTCAGCACAAGATAGGCTATACATGGCGGCCTCTAGAAATGGTGGAGGAATAACCTGGGAAAACCCCAGAAAGAAGCACGAATCCATGAGAAGCCACTGACAAGCTTTCTCACATACCCACATAGGCCAAGCCCGATACTAGAAACCAGGCAGACACAGGTGGGATGGATGTGATCCATAATGGTGAGCACTTTAGACCACTTGGCACCAAAATGATAGATATCAAAGGGCAAAGTTTGATGAAGCCTATCCTAAAATACTAACAGTAATAATTATAATATGAAGCTGACAGAGACATGCATTATTTATATGCATCTATCTGTCCATCAACAGTTTGGGTAGATCTTAAACATGTTTGCCCCAATGACTGATTATGTCTCCAATTGAACGTGGTGTGGTGTTTTTTCTGTTGTCACAAAAGTGGAATGTATTACCTTCTATATAAATGTACGTATATCTAGTAGTAGATGCACCAATATCATTACAACAGAATCTGATTTAGTTATGCCTATAATATTAATGTGGAAAATTAAATAAAAGAAATCTGAACATTGATGGTAATATATTTGCTCCCCACCAACAACCATTTCAAATCAGAAGCAAACATAATTTAAACTACAACTTCCTAGAGATAAGACCTAAGTAGCTTTTCTATGATTAAACATAGTAAATGTATTTTATTTTCATAATATAAGCAAATATTGCAATATCTGTAGTAGTTACTCTAAATAAAATATTGCGAATTTTTAATTATTGAAGTTCATTGATTTAGATATTGAGAGTATATGGTTAGAATACTCGTATGAGATGTCCATGGTGGATCAAAATTTCCATGCCAGTGTCTGCAATGTTTTCAAATAAACTATTTTGTCTTTTCAGAAATTTGGTGAGGAAAACACTGTATTAGTGGAGACAATGAATCTATGTGTAGGCTATATGCTGAAAGGAGACAGATGGAAGAGCAGAACAGAATATACATGAAACTCAAACAGCCTCCTAATGAAAGAATTACCCAAATATCTGCCTTATATGGAAGAACTACCAGAAATAACAGCATGAGAAGCTATTGACTTTTTAATTCTATTAAACGAAAAAGAAATTGTGCCGTATATTACTGTTAAAAAAAATTTACATTTTACGATGATTAAAATATTGTGTACAAGTACTTCAATATGCTGAATATTTTGTATAAATATCACATTCAACAATTTCAACTAGACTGTATTATTACTGGCTATACTATTATATCAGGCTTGCTGATGACAGCTTCAGAACAATGCAGTCTCCTTGGAAACAGCATTATTACAAAAGGATTTCAAGTTTAACAATGTAGAAGTGATACATTAGCAAGCAACTTTATAGCACAGCTTTAAACTTCTGCCATATAGTAATAATAGCAACTAATGGTTTTGGAGATCAAAACAATGGTACTCAACAATTACCTTACAAATATGGTAATAATACTGCAAGAGTTTCGATATAACAAAGTAGTAAAGAATCATTAGCAAGTAACATCACTACAACTAGGCTGTCAGGAGTAACAGTATGGTAATGTTATCACATTATCACATTAACAAACAACATTAATGCATGTCAGTATACTTCATCTTTGTAGCAATATTACTGTATTTACCATATATATTGGGACACTGTATTTGTTGGGACACAATAAGTTAATTTTTAAAGTAATTTTTTTGTGCACTATATGTTCTGGAGCACATTGGTTTTTTTCAGTAGTAAGTTATGGAAAAACTTATAAATCATTCCAAAATTACATGTTGGAAAATGCACTCCAACTTCAATTTTATTTTAAAAATATAAAAATGTGCACTTGAGATAAAACTCTTTAGTCCACTGCATCATAATCTCATCAACACAACCCTTCTCCTGCACATGTACGATCCATTATTTCAATGCATGAGTATTTGTTTACCTTTCTCATGCCGTGAATAATTATTATTTGAGGCAACACCTCTCTTGAAGTGGAAACTATAAGGACTAAAGTCAGAATTTTTCAATCTGCACCAGTCATGCTAATTCTACACTTTTAACCCCCATTTTATCATCAGTCTGTCCAGCAGTTTGATAAAGTACACTAGAGTTTCATCCATGTTAATCACCATATTGTTGGCAAAATCATCTTCTTTTCTTCTGGCCTTCACAAATTCAGCACATTATGGGGGGGGGGGCACAAATTCAATACAAATTTATTTCGTTTCTTAAGTCTTGGGACATATGACCTAGTTAAAAAAAGTTTCACCATAAATTCTTGAACAGAAAAGAAAATAATTATTTAATTGTGTCCCAATATATGGTAAATATTTGTACTACATAAGGTTTTTGAGAAGAAACATCACACTCACCTGGAGAAAATGGTAATAGTACTACACGGATTTGAGGCAATGAAGTAATATTAGTACTACAGGCTGACAGATCATCGAAACAGTGGTACACTTTCACATGAAAATAGGGTAATATCAATACATGATTTTGGTGTTTATCAATGTAATATTGTTACTACAGCAGGGTTCGGAGATAACAAAATCAGTTTAAGACTATTGCCGGGGAAACAGAGTAATGCTATTACATGAGTCTGGTGATTAGCAATGCAGTATTGTTATACTACAACTGGTTTTGATGATCACAAAGTCAGTTTTACACTGTCACATGCAAACAGGGTAATATTACTACATAGTTTGAGGGATAGCTATGTATTATTGTTACATCAGGTTTTAGTGATCATGAAATTGGCTTTATACTGTTGCCTGTAAATAGGGTCATGGGTTTGGAGAGCAATGTAATACTATTACTATAATATTTTTTGAAAATTATAAATCTGTTACTTTGAAACAGAGTAATGTTACTACTGGTACATGGGTTTGATAATAAACAATGCAGTATTCAATTAAGCTTTGTAGTGTTGTTACTACATCAGGTTTGGAGATCACAAAATCAGTGCCTAGAAATAGGACATTGTTACTATATGTGTTTGGGAGATAGCTATGTAGCATTGTTACTACATCAGGCTTTGGAGATCACAAAATCAGTGCCTAGAAATAGGGTATTATTACTACATGGTTTGGTGGAGAGCAATGGAGTATTGTTACTGCATCAGGTTTTGAAGAAAACAAAATCAGTGCCTAGAAATAGGGTATTGTTACTACATGGATTTGGTGGAAAACTATGTAGTATTGTTACTACATCAGATTTTGAAGAAAACAAATCAGTGCCTATAAATAGGATAATGTTACTATGTGGGTTTGTTGGAGAGCTATGTAGTATTGTTACTACACCAGGTTTTAGAGATCACAACACCAATGCTGGGAAATAGGGTATTGTTACTACATGGGTTTGGGAATTAACCATGTAGTATTGTCACTACACCAGGTTTTGAAGAAAACAAATCAGTGCAAAGAAACAGAGTATTGTTATTACATCGGTTTGGTGGAGAGCTATGTAGTATTGTTACTAGATTAGGTTTAAGAGATCATAAAATCAGTGCTGGGAAATAGGGTATTGTTAATACATATATTTGGGAATTAACCATGTGGTATTGTTACTAGTACATTTACTGGCACAACATGATTCACTTTACAACTTTTTGTGCTTCTTCTTATTAAACTTAATATTGTGTGTACAAAGTTTAAAATTCCTTTAAAAAGGACAATCAAGCAATTCATTTTTTATTCTGATAGCCATTTTATATAAACTCAGCGATGGCTTTTGTTTTCGAATGTTAAGGCATTCAGTTTCTTCTGGAGTTTCTGGAGAAGAAACTACTACTACTACTACTACTACTACTAACAATGATAATAATAATAATAATAATAATAATAAGAAGAAGAAGAAGAAGAAGAAGAAGAAGGAGAAGAAGACAAAGGAGAAGACGACGATGAAGAAGAAATAGCAGAAGAAGATGAAAAGAAGACGAGTCATGCGTTTATAATCTGTCTAAGGTGTGTATTGGAAGTCCTCCGATTCTATAGTCCTAAACTAAGTAATGGAAAAGTGAAAAAGCAATTAATTTAGTAAGCTTGAACAAATGATTTATTTAAAAAGGACTTACAGTATTGTGAATTAAATCCAAAGTCCTAAACGTTTTATCATAATTTCAAAAGTATAGCGTTTTCCGAATGAATTCCTGTGATGTTCAGAATGAATTCCAATCTTTAATCTGCTGATGTACAAATATCCTGGAATGTTGTTGATATGTTAACATTCTTAATGTATTACAACGATATAATCCAAAGTGTCTCTAAATAAATTCTAAATAATCCTCAAATAGTGATTTAGCCATAGTGATAGTAAGTACGTGGTCATTCCAACTAATAATTTAAATAAATAAATCTTCTAAAATTTCACTGAAACTCATTTAACGCTTTTTAATTCCCTTACAGATGTTAAGATACGAAGAAATGAAATTATGTTGTAAATATCCTTAATATAAAACCCCAAACAGAATATTACGACCAAGATGAGGGTCACAAGTTCATTACCAGAACATTCTAAGATGTAAGCAAGGCTATTTTTTTTTTCATTTATATTTTAGTAACGAACATGACAAATATTAGGAAAACCAGGAATTCCCAAGGAATAAACCAATATCCTGAACTCAAATCCAAATAAACACGTTTATCTACAAGTAATAGCTATCTCTCATAATATAATATGCAGTCATACAGAAAAATTATCGATGTAATATGTTGCTTTCAAAATGACCTTTATAATCTTTAATCATGAACAAAAATAAATTAAACACAGTTTAGATATACATAAGATAAGTATTCCAAAGAAAGTTTTTGTCACCTTTTGCATTTTATCTTAGCTCATTATGTTAATTGGATTGTTTTGTTTTTTGGTAGAATCTCGCTACATTTTGTTCCTATTTGGTCCTTCATCTTAAAGCAAGTCAAGCTGTAATCTAGAAGAGCTAAACTGGCTAAAGTTTTGAATGATAATAATGTTTCCTTTTGGTTAATGTTATTGAAAATTCACGGAAATATTTACTATTTTCGCCGATGAATGTGTACTTATTAAAATTTGTCCTGAATGAATATCTTGACTTTTGGAGATAGCTAAATTTAAACTGCGCTTAATCTTACACTGTATTTCTTCATTTGTTGAAAGTCTAACGCATTTTTTTTTAATTGGTGTTGTCATTTGCTTTTTAATTGGTGAAGTAAATACTTAAGTCGTCATCACCGATCTATTTTGCCTTGACCTCGAGCCTAGCAATCTCAGAATCGATAGATGTCTCCGAATACGCTTTGATGAGCCCCAAAACTCAGTAATTTACATGTATATTATATTTTTGTAATTCCATTCAAACGATCTTGATAATAATTTGTGAATGTAACTGAAACAAATAATTATAATTAAATGATATTGCAAGGTTCTTGATAAAGAAATGATTGGCTTCACCAACCTAATTTATAATATGAAGATTATGATGAGGCTGATTGTGATAATGGTTGGAGTTGGTATGGGTGTTTATATTTTAAATATAACTCCCTATAGAATACAATCATACTAACCACATATTTCATATATACAACTGGTCTGTTCATATTTAAACTATTTTTAGAGAACAAGCTTCTTTGTCTTGGTCCATTTGTTATTGACTTACATGAGGCACCAGGATGTTATCTTCTCTATCCTATTCCTTTGTTGTCCCTCTTGAAGTACGGAGATGGTATGTTTACTTGGTTCCGCATCTTGGACCGTTTGTTATAGAGTATCTTGAAAAATGGTGATGATACTTTGAACTGGTTGCCTGTCATGATTGTCCTTTTCGTTGTATCTTAAATGTTTGCAAACCTGAGATGGTATCTTCTCTCTCTCCGTACACATGTATTGCTGTGGATTGCCCCTGCAGCTCGATGTAAGATTAATATACCTTTCTTTCGAAATTCATTGTGAAACTAACATTCATAACTGCCACGTATAGAACGTTGAACATATATTTAAAACGGAAAATGGATAGATAGATCAATAGCACATTTTTCATACTTTCTTGTCGGGGATTAAATTAATGAAGACGATGATTACAGATGACTCCTGAAGAAATACAATGCGTGTATATTTGTCTGTGAATAATGCTTGGAAATCACCAAGAACTGTCGTTTTCCATCCGGACAAAGCTGACCAAGGTTGTCTCCGCTCACATATCAATGCTGTATTTTTGTTTATTTATGGCCTATTTCGGTAAAGGGCTTTCTCGCACTGCAAATGAAGCCTATAGCATTTATGGCAACTGCTTTATATAACCAGACTACATAGTAATTCCGAGAATAATAGACTGTTCGTGTCACTACACAGTTTCTTCTTTATTCAGTGCAAACTTGATTAATATGCGGTCTAGGAAATAAAGAGTGTTAATACTTTCAGATAAATAGTAAGTAGAGCTACAGTCAGCCAATCCGCTACACACATACACACATCGTTTAACAAACCTCCTCCGCTTGAAACATGCCATGGGATTTAAATTTTAAAAAACTTTAAGTGTTATTTCGCTCTTATGCCTACTAGTATTTGGATGTGTATTTGACTTAAACAAATAACCTAGCAAATAGTTATGAAAACTTTGTTATTTTAAGAAAGTGCTTATTTGGTAAGAAGATATAAAGCTCAAATTAATGCATTAAAAAAACGATTGTCAACTATTTTATTGTAAACATAAATGAAACAATACCACAGACTCTGGTAGAATTCAGTATATTTCGCATTGGTATGGGAATTCACATATTCAGCATGATAATTTCACTTATTCAGATATGCAATGACTTTTTACTTCATTAGATAGTATTTCACTGGCTACACGTGTGCATGCCCGTTAAATTGCTTCAAAAATATACTATATTTAGCATTGCTTCACATGTTCCCCAAGAGTGTTGAGATGGAGAAAAGAAGTGATATCTGAATCAAGGCACAAACATTATTCAGCATTAGCAAAACATATTTGTTCTTAATTAAACACTGTTATTGTATTATCCTACAATGTTTTCAACTGATTTTATTTGTATTGGAATCTAAATTAGTACATTTATGGCAACACATGGTACCAAGGGTACATGCCATGCACTTTTGAATTTTGATTTCACCTCTAAGCATGGCCTATAGGTAATGGAGCATTTCGGAATCACATCTTTGAAACTTTTGAGATCTTTATGATCGTCTTATATATGCAGCTGCAGAGCATGACGAGGTGCTTCCGGTTGCTTGAGAG
>JAECUM010021528.1:0-22326 GCA_016617855.1 Megalonaias nervosa | reverse complement strand
CATACATACATACATACATACATACATACATACATACATACATACATACATACATGCATGTATGGTTCAGAGAAGAAAAAATAATCCAGAATAATCAACAATAAAGAAAAATAATTATATAACGGAAGAAATAATTTAGATGCTGGTAAATGGACCTAGCATTTGTGTAAACAAGTTCTTGCGCAAGTTAAAAATCTACATGTCAATGTGCTTATATAAGTAGGTCAAGGTCTGGAATTGTACATGCAATTAGTTTGATTCCCATATACCGTAATGATAGTGTCTAACAAAACTACAATATGTTCATAGTAAGACTGACATAATACGCTTACATCCCCTACATCAATTATCCATGAGTAAACATTTGTAGCGAATGGCATACCACGATTTGTGTCCTCCTTTTGTTATGTATATCCAGTCATTATTGCACTATAACTGATAGAACTTTGAAACTTTCTGTACATACTGTTACGACTCTATGGCCTTAAACTAAATAACTGAAAAGAGCGAAAACCAACAAGCTTTGTAAACTTCAGAAATATGATATATTTCCCTAGAATACAAAGTGAAAATTGATAAAGAACCTACTGTATTGTGAATTAAATCCCAAATAGTCTAAGCGTTTTATTACAAGTCTAATAGGATAGAATATTCCGAATGAATTCCAGTCGTGTTCTGAATGAATGCCAATCTTGAATGTGCTGATGTACCAAATGCCTGAAACAGTGATTATGTGCTAACAGTCTTGATGTATCATAATTATATAATTCAAAAAAAAATGTGTCTAAATGAGTTTACAATAATCCTACAACAGTGATCTAGTCCGAAAGCATTGATAAGCTCTTTGTAATTCCAATGAATAATTTAAATAAGTAAAAAATATCCTCTCAAATTATAAATGAACATAACTAATAAACTGACTTTTCTTCAAATGTTAAGATACGAATAAAGAATTTATATTTACTTCTCCATTATATTAAAACCTAATACTCAATATGAAGACCAGAAAAAGGGACAAAAATTTATTTCCAGAATATTCTATTCACTGAAACTTTAGTAAAGGACAAGGTAAACATCAGATAGACGAGGAATTCCCACAATGTCCTGAATTCAAACCCAAGTAAACATGTTTACCTTCAAATAATAATGAAAAATATAATCTAAACTCATATAAATTATTAGCTATGTAATATACAGTTTACAAAAATAAGACATTAGTCAGGGAGGCCCAAACTCCTACCCCCAATTATGGACAAAGATCAATTACACAATACAAATTAAATATACACAACAGTTGACGCGATTTCATACACATGACATGCTTTGATCTGGAATGAAATCGAGTACCCACAAATCATACCCTCCTTCATAATCTTCGTACAAAATACCGTGGCTGCTGTTGGTGCATGATATATGATTGTCCCGTGACTTCAGACAGTGTGGAGTAAGATCTCGTAAGATCTCAAGCAATTTTTCTGGGAAAGTTAGGTTCAAAAGTTCTGGTACACAATGTTTAGTCATTGTCTTCGGTGACTTTGATCTTGGAAACGTTGAAGTGTTGGAGTCAAAAGAATTTTGATTGACTGCTCCTTTAAGGGTGTCATTGCTGACTATGCCAGTGATGGTAGTTGTCTTTGAAAAACATGATCTTTGATTTTGGATCTGATTCCAGTAACAATGATGAAGGTTTTCAGGCCTTCACTTCCACGCGTCGTAGAGGATACTTGCCTGTCATTCTGCTCAGAGTTTGACTAATATATTTTCCCAACTTAGGTAAGACTTGCACACGGCTCACAAGTGTAGCTCCTTCCTTCCTAGCATTAACCATCAAGTAGCACATGTGATCAAACTTTGTGCGGATCTAAGCCTTGTCTGCATCGCTATAAATAAAGTCTCAAGAAAAAAGAGCACGTGATGGTCTCTTGCTCTTGGGTTTAGCTGAAGAAATCCAACACATTTATATCAGATAGTGTAACTCCGCCAAAATGTCTTTTAAAACCATTTTAACCATTGGACCAATTTGACATACTATTCTCCTTAAAATTCATACAGTCTCCCCCATATTAACCTATTGCGTCATGTTAAGGACTGTATGTCTCGCAATCGATTTATAGAACTAATGACAAGGACGGAACATCGCACATGGCACAGCGACTGACCGAACTCCTCCAGTTAACATGTAAGAGGAAAGCATTACGTGGAACCTACCGTCACAGTAAACAGTTAAACCCTCGTGGGAGTGGACAGGTTCACCAATCTCGGCAGTACACTGATCACATTTAGACAATTTGGCAGAGTTAATGAGCCTGAAACAAATGTATCAGACTTATTTATTACGACCCAAGAGAAAAAGACCTTCCCGAGCCAAACAACCCAACCCTGTTCACACACCTACTACACCTGAGATACCAGCCCTAGTGATTTCTTCCAGAAGTAAGCCTTGGTCGTGATAAGGCAGTTAAAGCTCATTACTTCCCGTTCCTGAGGATTATTTTTAAAAAAACAAACACCCAACGGTCATTTTCAGGGCCACCTACTTCTTTCTAAAAGAGATAGTATTCATTTTGCCAAAATCAATTAAAACTCAAAATCCTTTTTTACCCCATGATCTACGTGTGTGAGTGCATGAGTTGTAGGTCCATATTCTAAAAATCAAAACCAAGAGACACTTACGTTTTCCTTCTGTTATATTCTAGTACAAATTTTACAATCCAATGTCACAATACAACAATTCAAAACGTTCATAGACTTCTTCTTTGTCTTTTTGTTCACTCTCTCTTTTTTTTGTATTTCTTCACTTTCACAGGTTTTTCCTCGTCTTCTTCCTCACTTTAGTCTCGTCTTCTTTTCATCTCTTTCTGGACGTGTCGGTGTTCTTCCGTTTGGGAGGGCACCTCTTCTTTCTGTTCGGAACCCCTTTCTTCCTCTTGCTTCTGTCGTTTCTTAGGGCAGTGTGAAGACCAATGTCCTTTCTCTTTCTAATGATAACAGGTATCTTGACATTTGTCTCTTTTGACACCGGTCTTGCTTTTTTGACGGTCTGGATATTCTATAGCCCAATGCCCTTTCTTCTGACAGATATAGTAAGTATCTTGACTTTTATTTCGAAAGGAGGGGGAGTAGTCCGTTGGCTTGTCTGAAGAAAACTTTCGTATGACACCTCGTAAAGCTCTGGTCAGAAGTTCGATCTGTGTTGGCTCTTCCATCTTGCTGGTAGACTTGAGAGTGGAATGAAAACTGGGAAGGAAGACACTGACCCTTTATATATACACTGGTCTGGCATGGATATATAGGTGACCATGGCGTTTCAAATGTAGTCATCTGACTTTTTGAAGTCAAGATGAAACGATCGCATCATTTCGTGGAGAAAGGAGAAGAAAGTAAGAGACAGAATCGTGACCTATCTCCTCGCACAGTAGCTGAAGCCTTGGCTCAAATTCATGAGTGAACCAGAATCCAGACCCAGAGAGTCTACACCAAACCAAAGTTCACCACCACTAGTAAATCCTGAAAAGTACTACTACATTCGAGAGACGGACAAACGCTCATCTAAACAATTTAGATCCACGGTCTACACGTACACGGTGAAGTTTAAAGATTTCAAGTCCGACGTACTGTTGAAGGATGCAGTAGAGTTCATCACCAATGTGTGGGATTCTTTGTTAACCACACTGAAACGGCAATATGAAGCCAAAGAAGACGATCGCTTGAGACTTTCCATTCATCACGACAGTTTGAAATCACCCGTTTCGATTGAGTTTAGCAGCCTGGCAGAATTGACACCTCCCAAAGTAATCGACAAGATTCAACACGTGCAACAATCGAACGACAAGTTTAACATCACCGACGGAAAAGCGACACTGTTCATGACCCACGGTCTCTTCCCCACCGGATTCCTGAGATACAGATATTATTGTGAGAAATGTGACTATGGCTATAACAATCGACAGCAACATTGTGGATCGAAATGTGAGGGATGTTTGGCCTCTAAACCCCGTCTTAACGAAGGACAACAACGAGTGCATTGCTCAGCTTCTCAGGGCACTTTTGTCAGCCCAACCTGTTACCAACAACATTTGAAAACGCAAGGTTCACAGCTGAGAAATGTTTGTCAACTGCTGAGATTGTGCCCTACTTGGGGACAAGGCATACGTACCAACAGTACCAAGTCACACGTATGTTCAGGAAAGAAACGATGTCACATTTGTCGCCAAATCGTGGACTTGGAACACGAATGCTTCATTCAAAAATGCCATTCCAAACATCAAGAGGAAGATGAGCAGAAGAAAAAGGCAATTTCATCTTTTTCGATTTCTAATGCATACAAGAGACCGGTTTTCACATTCCTAATTTCTGCGTGACTCATCAAGCGTGCGAGAAGTGCATCCAAGAGCCTATCTTTAGTCATTGCCCTCACTGCAGCAAGATTCCTGGAGGACGTGACAAAATCTTTCGGGGACCGAAGACGTTGTCCGATTTCGCCTAATGGATCTTAGACCTCATCGACGAGACGTGGAGCTACGAGGACATCGAACATTACGAAGATTGTCATCGGCTTGCCACGGTGATGGCTCACAATTTCTCGGGATACGATGGACAGTTTCTTCTCAGATACTATACGGAACAAAGTACTGAACGTCCTAAAGTGACTTTGAACGGAGCCAAAATCATTTCCATGCAAGTGGGACAAGTGCAGTTTAAAGATTCGATGAGTTACTTGGCCATGCCTTTGAGCCGAATGCCTCAAACAATTGGAACGGCAGAAATGGCCAAAGGCATTTTCCGCACTTTTTCAATACCGAAGCCAATCAACACGCCGTTTAACTCCATTTGCCTGAGGCTCACTACTACGACCCCGACAACATGCGCACCGAACAACGAGAAGCTTTCTACGCTTGGTACCACACTCACGCCTCGGACCCCTTTGACTTTCAGGAAAAAATGTAAAAGCATTGTTGTTCTGACGTGGACGTTTTACGGCGTTGCTGTGGAAAATTTCGAGAACTGTTCATGAAGCACGGAGGGATCGATCCTTTTAAAGAATCCTGCACCATTGACAAAGCGTGTTCCTTAGTGTACCTCCAACGATTCATGCCCGAAAACACCCTGGCTGCCATAAGCCCTCAAACGACCACTTTTGTCAAACGCCAATATTCGGTCAAAGCCCTACACTGGCTACAGTACTTGTGTGACAAGGAAGACAAATGGATGCAACACGCCCGAAACGGAGGAGGCGAAAAGACCATCGGAACGTATTCGGTAGATGGCTGTTACTTCGAAAACCCCAAGATCGTGTACGCGTTTAGCGGATGCTTATTTCACGGATGTCCCATCTGTTACACTCAACGTGGCACTAAGAATCAGTTTTTGCAGCTGACCATGGAAGATTTGTACCTGGCCACTTGTCAGCGGCGCTTGAAGTTAGCACAGCAAGGATACCAAGTAGTACGATCACCGTTTAAAAACCGATCCCGCGTTTACGCGCATCGTGGAAAGTTACAAGTGGGTAGCATTTTGAATACGCGGAACAGTTTGCAAGGAGGACGGACGAATACCACCTGTTTGCTATACCACATTGACGAGAAGAAAGGGAAAGAAATCAAATACTTGGACATGTGTTCGCTGTGCAAATATTGTCACTTTTTCCGCAGGGCACCCGCAATTTGCTGACGGAACACATCAACGTGGAAAACATTCTACAATACAAAGGATTGATTAAATGCACGGACTTGTACCATCCCGTTTTACCTCACCATTGCCAAGGAAAACTGATGTTTCCTTTGTACCGTACTTGTCCCGAATCGTGCAACCAAAACCAACCTTGTCAGCACACAAAAGATGAACGCGCCTTGATTCAGGCTTGGGTCAGGGTGGAATTGTTTAAAGCTCTGGACCTGGTATACCAATTATTAGAAGTGTACCAAATTTACCACTTTCCCAAACAGAAAAATACCACAAGGACGACCAAACTCAGAAAGGCATTTTCGCATACTTTATGGATGCCTTTTTGAAACTGAAACAAGAAGCCAGCGGATATCCTTCCTGGTGCCAGACTCCGGAAGACCAAAAGAAATTCAAAGAGAAATACTGTGAGCAGGAAGGCATCACTTTAGACTACGTGGAGAAAAAAGAAGGAAGCGATCGTTTGTCAAAGTGATGTTAAATTGCTTGTGGGGCAAAATGGCACAACGACCGTGTTTACCCAAGACAGAGTATGTGACAGAACCTTCCCGCTACTTCCAAATGATTCACGACAAAAGCAAATACATGAAACACGTGGACGTCGTTCGTGAGGACTTGATCTTAGTCAATTACAAAGAAGAACTGGACTTTGTAGAGGACGACGAATTTGGAAATGTCATCATTGCGGCTTACATGACAGTCCATGTTCGCTTAAAATTTTGCGAAGCTTTACACCAATTAGGAGATCGCGTCCTGTACTTTGACACGGACAGTTGCATCTACATCGATCGCCTGGGTCACCATCACCCTAACATCGAAGGAGACCGTTTAGGAGCCTGGACGGACGAGCACCCCAACGACAAGATTCTAAGTTTTGCTAGTGGAGGTCCTAAAAAATTATGGCTACGAATACCGGGACCCACAAGGAGAAGTGCACACCGAATGTAAAGTGAAAGGATTGACTCTCAATTATCGCACGAATCAAGTGGTAAACTTCGGGGTATTGAAAGAAGCCTTGCAGTCTGGAGAGGATCAAGATTTTAAAGTGAAAACCTACCAACCTCACAAGATTGTACGTTTACCCACACACCAAATCGTCAGTCGACTCTTGGAAAAGTGGATCAAATCGTGTACCAGAAGTGAGTGAGACTTCTCATCCACTTCACTTTACTGTACAGATACGTTGATATTGGTAAGCATATAAAAAGCGACAACCTCCAAGACCGATAGTTCATTGCAACTACCAACACCAAACAAGAAAGATGAATACTTTCAAACAGCAAGAATCAAGCGAGAGCAAACTCGAGTGCGATGCTGTTCCTTGCGATTGCAGTGATGCCGCACGATGTGACCTCAGCGATTCAGAGATAAATCGCAAGTGCAAGTCTTAGAAAAACAGTTAATAACGCCTTTTCTGACCCATGCGTACGACGATGCCACTCAAACCCCACATGCCTATTTACTCGTGGATTGAAAACCCACCACCCCCGATTATTTGCGTTTTCGTACCCATCTGTTTCACCACTGGTGTCAAGACGGAGGGCGTGTCGTGTACAACAACAATAATAAAGTCTATAAAAAACCTCGGACACTTTGAGTCTGTCTCACACCTCGTCAACATGACGTCCCTTCAGTCTCATCACACATTGATTTGTGCCTTGTACGGCATTAGTCGTGAAAAAAATACACAAATACGTGCTCGTGTCTTAGAAGCCAGTCTCAAAGAAGTCTTAAGATGGTTTACATCATTACATTCCACATCAAACCAAACGCTTTTTTAGATAAACAAAGTAGCCTTGACGCAACTGGCCGATCCCCGCATTGACACTCAAAACCAAAAAGCAAATCATTTTGAAACCTGGAGGTAGCGGTTCTGTAGGAGGTGTCATCATTTGCTCCCTCTTAAAATGGGATCCTAATACCCCCAGAGTCCTTCCCGAGAAGAAAGCCATTCCCCGACGTACAAAGAAGAAAAAGATCAGAGGTGTCAAGACCAGATCACAGCCTCAGAAAAAGAAAGGTCCGCAGAAAAGACCCGAAAAATGCAGCTTCTACCCGTAAGAGAGACACTTTGGCCAGGATGCAACCTTACATCCCCAAACCACGACCTGCAGCGACAGTGACCACGTCTCCAGTAGCTTCAGGTTCTTCCACTTCTCCGTTGCTGGTGATGCCTGCTAAACTCGATTTGACACGCATCTTTCCTAATTTGATGAAAAAATGGAAACCCGTGTCTCCAAGAACGTCTTCTCCAGCGGTGATACCCTCCTCCTCTTTAGCTGCAGTGGCCGCTTCTCACAAAGTACCTGCCACCAAAATCAAAGTCCAAGAGAGATCGGGCTGTTACAGAGCTTACTGGATTTATCCAAGCAAGAACTATCTCGATTTAGTCCGTTGCGAACCCCTCCACGACGCGTGATGCCTGCCATGCAAATGATACGACGAGCCGACAGTCAGTGGCGACGCATTCCAGTATAAAAAAGACCTGAGGCAAACGATGGGGATCGGTGTTTTTGTGCTCCTTAACGTCCGAAGATGCCCCATCAAAGAAGTGCACACCACTACCATTGTCGTTCTCCTGTCCAGAAAGGAAAAGGAAAAATAAAAGGACAGTCTCGTCGTCTGACCCGACATCCGAAAAAATGCTTAGCCAGACATCGAGGTCACCCTCTGAAAAGACACACTCGTCCAAGGAAAAAGAGAAGCAACCAAAGGGGAGGATTGTTTAGCGATTTTGAAGAAAACGTCGTCACATTTTTGACGAAACAACAGTCAGAAAAAAGATAAAAGGGTGTGTGCCAAGTCATCAGTGTATTTTTGGTGTGTGTCCCGGAGCAAACAAACAAACAAAGATGTACCCCTCAGAAGACATCGCTCTTCTAGCCCAAAGGAAAGAAAAGGAAAGGACTGTCTCCTCCTTTAACCAAAGATTGGGACGTGTTGTCCGTCCTGTCCAAAGCTTCTCCACCCATGTGAAAACAACCCATTCAAACAGCCTCCAAAGACGTCATCGATACCGTGTGCGAATGTTGTTTGAATGTCTTGAAAGGAACGATACCTGTGTCTAAACATCAGAAAGAATGCTTAGCCTAGCACTGACACGTTCTTCGCCAAATGGTCCAAAAGAAAATCCCCATCCGTCAAAAGATAAAGATGTTGGTCCAACGCGGAGGATTTTTACCCCTGTCAGGACCTATTGTCAAAGGAGTAGTGGGACCAATCTTGGGACTCCTGGGAGGTATTTTATAAAAGGAGGACTCTGGAGTTATAAGATCTCAGACGTTATCATTGAAATCCGAAGGAAGGAAGAAAACTGACTTCAGTGCCTTACAAACGATGGATGGAATACCATCGTTGGCAAGAACAACAGACCTCGCATTTACCTCCCAATCTTCATTTCACCGCGATGTCCCAGTTACAACACGAATTGGAATCGTTGATGGATGTCAGAAACGGAGAATCTCAACGGTACGGGCAACTGTTGCAACGACTGCAACTCTTTCACCAGAAAGCTTTAGACGAAACAGCTCTATCAACTCTGAAAGATTTTAAGACCCTGATGAAAAGTCCATCATCACCACCACCACCACTCCCAGCTGCCAAGACAGACGCAGCCCCACTATTGCGTGAGGAAGAAGAGGCACGAGAAGCCTTTCAAACACCGCTAGCAGTTCCCATCCCTAGTAAGATTTCAGCGTCCTTGTTGACCCCTTCCCCCACACCCCAACGAGAAGAACTTAAAGCTTGGGTTAAAAAGATGATGTCCACTCCACCTTCGACAGAAGTCAAAAAGAAAGAAGGGAAACCAGAAGTGAAAAAAGAAAAGAAGACCAAAGCCATCCCTTTACCACTGCTACCACTTCCTTCGGCTTTTACTCCCGTGGAACATCGGACATGGAAAGCCGCTTCCAAACCACCCCCTCGCCCCATCCAGAGTAGCATCAGCGAAGAGTGGGTGACCTATTAAAAAACAATTCCTGATGGAGGTGTTAGTCAGCATTTACTATGATCCAGCCCATTTTGCGGGTTACGGAGGAGTTCACAAATTGTATCGTGTTGCCAAAATCTGACTGAAAAGTGTCCGTTCACCTCAAATGCAACGAGGGTTACAAGAACAAGCCACCAACACCTTAGAGAAACCCATTCAACGAAAATTCTCCAGAAGTCGCACCCGAGTGGAGGGCATCGATCATCAATGGCAAGCCGATTTAGCCGATGTCTCTCGTTTGGCCACCAAAAATCACGACTACAAATATTTGTTTTGTATCATCGACGTCTTTTCCAAATTTTCCTGGGTCGTGCCATTGACTTCCAAATCGAGCAGTGAGTTAGTGAGAGCCCTCTAACTGGTGTTGAAACAAAGCGGTCGTCACCCTCTTCGATGGCAAACCGACAAAGGCACCGAATTTCTGAACCAAGCTTTCCAGAATGACTTAAACAAACGAGACATTCATTTTTGCACCACCGAGAATCCCGAAACCAAAGGCAGCATCGTGGAACGTTTTCAACGCACCTTGAAAGAACGCATGTGGAAATATTTTACTCATCAACACACTCTCAAGTACATCGACGTCTTGGCGCACCTGGTCAAAGCGTACAACCAATCTTATCATCGGAGCATCGGAAGTGACTCCCGACAACGAAGTGACCATCTTTGAGCGCCTGTTTCGTACGTCCCCGTCTGTCCCCAAGAAAGGTGGAGTGTTGGCAGCAGGAGATTGGATGCGCATTGGCAGAACCAAACACACTTTCGACAAAGGTTACTTACCCAACTGGACCACCGAATTGTTTCGTGTCACTGGATGAGTGTGCGGCCGTCATCCTACTGTCTATAAATTGGAAGACATGAACGGGAAAGTGTTAAAAGGAACATTTTACTTGACCGAGTTACAACGCGTGACCAAAAAAGAAGATGAAGTGTACGACATCGAAAGCATTCTCGATCCAAGAACCTGAAAAGTGGAAAACGACGTGTCAAAAAGTCAAAGTACGTTAGAAAGGATAATCTCCAAGTTTTGATCCTCGGATCGACGCTTCGCAAGTCATCGACTATAAAAAGAAGTGACCATCATGCCCTTCAACACAGCCTCAGCTACCACAGTGACCACTCCTGCACCCAGTTCTTCTGTGCAAGATCTACAAAAGCAACCCTTGTGGGTGTGGTGTGGAGAACGTGTGCCTAAAACGCAAATCGTCTTTTTCTGCCAGGTCTTTGTGGTGTATTGTGTCATCGGTGCTGCCATTGCCAATTTGAGTTTGCAACAAGGGAACAAACAATTGTGGACCATTTTACTGAGCAGTTGCATCGGTTACCTTCTCCAAAACCCGTCCCGGAAAAACTCCTCTAACGGGTACAACGGGAGCCTTGCGCCCAACGTCAATCACCCTTCCAACAGAAACCACTCCAACAACAATCCTCTTTTAGACACTCGTCTGACCTCCATCGACCCCTTGGACAGCAGAACTCTGGAATTTAGAACAACCAATTTTACTTAAGGTTACCCAGTGACAGTTCCATGGATGTGTTTCCCAAAAACACATTGTGCTGTTTCACGGTCAAGTTTACCTCAGGCCATCCAATAGGATCACGTAGCCCATTGGGAAGTGGCTTTGGTGGAAATCATTTACCCTACACAAATCAGAAATATCGTCGAAAATCAAAACACTTTTAAGGTCGATGTTTATGTCGAGCAATTGCAAAACTTCTTGGATGTCAATGTGCCTTATACTAATAAAACACAGAACCTCCAAACTCAAAAGTGGACCTATAACTTGTCAATTCCCCCAGGCAATTATTTTAGTGGTGAACATCTGGTGAACACGATTGCTGTCAGGTTGAATGTCGTGTTTGACAGAGCCTTGGAAAAAACTTGTCACCATTGAGTACTATAAAGTGGGTCGTCGCCTAGTGATGAAATTTAAGGAGAGCAAAGTGGTGTCCATTTTATTTCGTAGTAAATTGTTTGACATTTTGGGTGGGGACATGGAGATGAGGAAGAAAATAGAGGAAAAAGGCGAATTAGCAATCGTTACGACAATTCGAGTTTTGCAAAGTGGTTTCGTTCCCCGGTAGAACTGAACCAAGGACTCAATTTGATTTTTGTGTACTCTGATGTGATGGAGAACAACGTGGTGGGACACGCCTCCATACTGTTACTGCGTGCCATTCTTTTCAAAGTGGATTCTGCCACGAACGCTGGCGAGGTAGGTGGAAACACCTATGACGTTCACCGCGAGTTTTTACATCCTCACTATCTACCTGTCAGTAAGTCGTATTTTGACACTGTCAACATTGCAATAAAATGAGATCTGGGAGAAAATATTACATTCACCAAAGGGAAAATTACGGTGAAACTCCATTCTCGAAAACGATTCTCTAACGACTTGTAAGTCATGTATCCTTTGTACCGAGGAGTCGCTCAACAGCGAGGACATGGTTTAGGAGAGATCTTGAAATCGGCCGTTCGTTCGGTAGCCCCGGTTTTGAAACCGATGGTGACACGAGGATTGCACGCCTTGAAATATGCCGCGTTGACGCAATGCAAAGAATTTCTCCAAAATGTCATCATCGACAAACAAAATCCCAAAGAAGCTTTCTTGAGTGCAGGCAAGAATGTCTTTCTTAAAAAGGGTAAAGACATTTTGGGCCGACGAGAAACTCCTATAAACGCTCTGGACGTTACCGAGTCAGTCATTCCTGCTTCACTGGCGCCACAGCAAGGACAAAGAGACGACGACGAAGACACCCCTCCAAAGGACTTCACACTCATAGAGCTAGAAAGAATAAGAAAGGAGGAACCGTCCGAGACCTTGACGTCTTTGATTATTAAAAATCAGAACGAAAGAAAAAAAAAATGATGCACAGAGAGTCTTGTGCCTGTTCCAAGTCCTAAATGGATCTGTTTGCCATGCCACCCACTATGATGATGATGCAAGAATCCCAATGGATAGAATTTCATCCCGTCTCCTCTTTTAAGGACTCAGGATCAGCTCCCATCGAGTTTGAAATCAAAGGACAACCCGAAGATTACATCGATCTGAATAGCAGTTACTTGAACTTGAAAGTGAAAGTGATCAACACAACGACGGACGGTCCCGATGTAAAGGACGACGATAAAGTAGCCCCAGTGAACAATTTCATGCATTCCCTGTTCAGTGGAGTGGATTTGTACTTGAATAACAAACTGGTCAGTAGCAGCATGGATACTTATCGTTACCGAGCGTACCTGGAAAATCTATTGACGCACGGAAAATAAGCCAGAACACTCATCTGGATGCATGTGTGCTATGGAACCTGACACGGCAGATAGATTTAATGACACCGAATTGGATGAAACTAAAAAACACAATGCGGAACTTATGGAACGAGAAAACAAAATCAAAGGACCCAACAAAATTTTAGAACTGATGGATCACTTGCATTTGGACATGTGGTTGCAAGAGAAGTATTTGCTGAACGGCGTAGATGTCCATCTGAGATTAAATCTCAGCAGTACCGCTTTCCATTTGATAGCTGATGCTGTCTATTACAAAACCATCATCCAAGAAGCCAGGCTCTACGTGCGACGCGTGGAAGTGTTACATAAACTGGGAAACGACATCAGTCACACTTTGAGCAGAACGACCGCCAAGTATCCGATATGACCTGAGGAAGTGAAGACTTTCACCATTCCCGCTGGACATCAATCCATGATCGAAGATCATCTGTTCCAAGAACAGTTACCTAAGCGTTTGATCATTGGTATCGTCAAAAATACAGCCTTCAACGGAGCCTAAGTGGAAACTCCTTTAGACTTTCAGCATTACAACGTGTCCAAAGTCGAAGTCAGTCTTGTGTACCAGACCTTTCGAACCTGACTTCAGTGACAAGAAGAATTACTTGGGATCGTACTTGTCCCTGTACGAAGCCACGGGACAGTTGGGGACCAACACCAGTCACGGCGTTACGGACGAAGATTATGCAGGAGGTTACGCTTTGTGGGCCTTTGATTTCACTCCAGACCAAGGCAACGACGAGGGACATTTCCACCCTATAAAATCAGGCCAGATTCGTGTGGAACTTCCGTTTAAAGAGCCTATAACCCCAAACAGCACGGTGAACGTCATCATGTATGCCGCATTTGATAATACCATAGAAATCAACAGTTTGAGAGAAGTCATTCTAGATTATTAGAAGCAATGGAAGACTGTTATCCCTCTTTGAATGGTAAAGAATCTATGGAAATGGAATGGGTGGATACCGTGGAAGCAGAACCCAAAGGCAAAGAAGAAGAGCACGTGGTGGTCATGTCCAGATTACCAGAACAAGAACAACATTCAGTCTCCTATTTTGCTAAACACCTGGCAGATAAAATTACGGAATTGACCAAGAAAGTTTCCTATGGATGTCAAAGGGATCATCCCAGGAAAATTCAACACGATAAATGTCTGATGACGAGTCAAGAAGAAAAAATGGACGAGTATCTGGACGACGCTTGGGGTATCATCTGGGAAGAAACAGTGTAGCATCAGTGGTATAAAGACTTGCGTGAACATTCTTGGATATCCCTTAGAACATTTTGTGACTTATTTTGATCGTAACACTTCTAGAAACGATGAAAAAGTAGATCGATGGTTTTGTGACCATTATGGATATCTCTTGTCTTTAGCTAGGAAACGTAGTGTACATAAATGGTCTAATGACCTGCTTCAGTGGAAGTCTAGCTTGACTTCACAACGGTGTCAACCTTGTCAAAAATAATGTGTTTGTTTTATTGTTAATTGTTGGTTGTTTGTTGAATAAAAGCTGTTGTGTTTTGAAGACAAAATGTGTCTGTCGTTTGTTTTCAAAATTTTTTTATATATGCTCCTTGACTTCTTTCTATCCCTCACCATGAAATTAGCTATCATAGCGTTCCGACCCAACAAAATCGTAGGGATGTTTTCTATCGCGTCCACGCTTGAGCCATATAAAGCGGGTCGGTCTCCAGTCTGGCCATCCGTTGTTGACTCGTCAACCTACGAAGATGCCTTCAAGACTAGCCAAGCTGAACGAAGCTTACGTGAATTTACGCCGTATCAGGCAAAACCTGATACCTAAGCCTAAAGATATAGAGAATGTCAGGATGTTAAAAATAGCCCAAGACCTGATAGAAGAGCTCTTCAGAGAAGAAATCAAGAAAGGGCAAGAAAAGTGGACGGTGAAGTATAGACTTCAGAAGCAGTAGCAGAGAGAGAGCAACAACAACAGCAGCAGCAGCAACAACTGCAGCAGGAGGCAGACAGAGGTTTTGTCGACTGCCGTGTAGACACGAAAGAGTTCTCCTTCTCTTTCCGAGGAAGCAGACCCTATCCTGTAGGAACATCTGCAGCCAGACGGGAACGCAGTCTTAGAAGATAAAAGATTTCCATAACTCCCCGAACAAAACAGCCATTTTCAGAGCTACCCAAACCTCTAGAAAAGAGATGCTAGTCAAATTGCTAGAATTTGTGTTTGTAGTTAAAAATAGAAGTGTGTCTATAAGCACTTTGTTTCTTTGTTTTATTTCAAAAAATAGAAGTGTGTCTATAATCACTTCGTTTCTCTGCCTTGTCAGATAGTGTATGTATTTGTAAGTAATAAAAGTCAACGTGAGTGTTTCTTTTAGGTTCTCGCGTTCCATGTTATGGGTAGTAGAGTGGTACTGTGAGTTTTGTTGTAAGGGGTGCTTTCCTTCACGTCCGTGCTTCAGGAATAAAAAGCGGAGCGTTCGTCAGTCTGGCTACGAATCGTTGATTTGTCAACTACGAAGAATGGGTAACAGAATTGCTAAATTGTTGGAACTTCAGATGCACCTGGAGTATGCCAGGCGTTTATTGGATGAGCTGGCTATGGAGGCGATGCAGGAGGAAGCCAGGATTGAGGAAGAGGAGGAAAGGAAAAAGAAAAAAAAAGAGAAAGAAGAAAGGATCCTGCCTCACCTCATGCTTAGGCCTTTGTGTGAGGTGAAGCCGATGGTCAGTACACCTCAAAAACCACTACCAGCACCGCCGCCACTACCGACAAGTCAACACCTTTGAGAACGAATTTGTTCAACGAATTAAAAGACAGTTGGTACTGGATGATGGATGCAGCCTATGTGGTGGAAAGGCTTGAAGATGAATGGAGGTATCCAGTTACCAAAGACTTTGTGACAAGTCAAGTGACCAGTCTGAAAGTAGCCAGGGATCTAGTGAAAGTCATGATAGAGGAGGAAGTGGAGAAATTAAGAGGCTTCATTAAGCCTAAGTATGTTAGAGTGGGAACATTGAAGCAGGCCCTTGATGATGTGATGAAAGTGGGGTACTTTTAGAAAAAATATTGAATTTCACAGAGTGGTCTTTTGTGAAGTGAGGATTAGAGCAATTAAAGAAAGCAGAAGAAATTATGAGAAATGTACTGGAAGAAGAGGTGAAAAAGATAAAAGATACCTGGGCTAAGGAGAGAAAGGAGAAACAAAAGAGAAAGAAAAAAAGAGGACTTTGAGAGACTGAATCAACTGGATCAAGGTGCAGGAATACTTTAGATCCATGGGACATCCTGACTGGATACCAGACCATGAAAAGAAGAAGAAGGGAATCATAGAGAAAGTGAGGAGATGGTGGAAGAACTGGAGAAAATAGAAGAAGAACCCAAAGGCCCTTTTCAGAGCCACTCATATGCCTCGAAAAGATATCTCTTCTCTCTTGCCTAAACAAAATCCAACCTTTTGTCTTGTCGCTATAGTGGCCCAGGGTCAATTTTGTCGCAATAGTGGCCCAAGGAGGATCTTGTAATGCCAATTCCCATTGTCGCCAAAGTAACCCCATTCACTACTACCCATACACAGAGGTTCTCACACATGCAGGCATTCCAAGCATACACACTTTGCTGATGAAACCACGGATGTGATGGGCAAGACACGTCACCAGGATGTCAGAAGAATAACTACCAAAGTAGATTTTCTGTGGCGAACTAAAGGAGGGAAAGCGATCTCAAGATGGTAAGAAGAAACACTTCAAAGATTCTTTCGGGTTAGTTTTGAAATACTGCAGCATTAAAGCTGAGTCTTGGGATGATCTCACACAGGATCGCTACACTTGGCGGAGTCTCATCCATACTGGAACTAGAGACTTTCCAAAAGGAGAACGGCAGAGGCAGTGCAGAAGCCCGGGCAGCGTAAGTTTCAAGACTGCAGTTCGTCCTCTATTGACCAAACATATCCATGTGGCACCTCATGTTAAGTGAGGCAAAGACAATTTATAACATACATTAGTCTGATGAGCCACTGACCTACTTACATAAATCAACCAGTTAGTAATGGCATTGTCATCTTCGAACTTGAAGGGCGAACAACATAACTACTGACGCAGTATTGCACAATTTTCTGTCTTAAATTGATGGTGGCTTCTTTTGTTGATTTTGGTGTTTTCTTTGCTTTGATTTATTTGTTCTTTTTTCCCCATTTAATTTCTGTGGCATGTATTATTACTATTGGCAACGTACAAAGAGTGTTGTGTTGGAAAGAACTAATTGCATGACATTATAATCATAGCATTAAAATTATTATTTATACGACTATTGTGAATGTAAGGATCGTTGAGCAATAAAAAGGACTATTTACATGACTAGTGTTGGTAATGTACGGGTTTTTTTAAAATAGCCCTTTAGATTGTATCATTGCATCTCCAGTTTTGGGAGGGTCGGTGTGGGATGTCAAAACATGGTCTATTCCGTCCAAGACGTAATTTAAGTCTCCGTTTCATTTCTATCTCTATGAAAGAATTTAGTTTTCTTACAGACTTGCGCATTGACCCTTCATTTTAATTTCTATAGACCTTTCAGCTTCTTATGGATTTATACCTGTAGCTGAGGTAACTTCGGTCAGAATCATAACTTTTGAAACGAAGGATCAGCCTTAAATCTGAGTTTCAAATGATCCCGTTGAATCTTCAATTAATCTAACTTGCTGTTGATTTATCGTCAATTAAAAAAATATTCTTTAATCTTCTACTCTTCGCCAGCAATTTGCTGTAATATTATACTGGGACGTGTTTCTCAATATTTCATCCAAACTTTTCGCTAACCACTACGGACCCACATACGTCGTATACGTTTCGCCCATTACTCATTTTATTATCTTCTTTTGACATCAATATCCTTACTTTAAAACTTATCCAACGGAATATCTCTATATGGTAACATTAAGCTACCGATATGAACATTTAAGGCAGTTTTATGATGTGAGGTTCTTCTAATTAGACATCAGATATCTAACTAGCCTATTGTCCATTTCGAAACTCACCTTAACAATATGTTGGGCTTACTTCGTGATTGATGAGATACAAGTCTGAACTCTAAATTTTAAACCTAAAGGAGATTGCTATTATCTGACACCATGAATAAAAGACTTTCTTTTCTGCACGTCATTTACTGTCTTTGATGTCGGTAAGTTTCAATTTGACTTTTTATTGTGACATTTATTTAACGCTTATAGTAGGATCTCTTTCACTAATCCTCAAAAGTGCCACTACACACCAAACTTCTTTGTAAGGTCACATATCTTCTATACGCTCATTCCTACTTTGATGCAAACGATAAGTTATGTATGCACTCTAATGAGGAGCATAAACATAAAATTCCCGTTATTGTCTTCAGATCAACGCAATTATTGTGAAAACAAGAGACAATAAAGCTGCACTTAACATCTGATTATCGCATGGCACTGCCATGTCATTATCATGGTATTTTAGGTGAGCTGGACCTTCGATGTGGTTTCATGATGCAAATTGGACATTAATGTGGATATGTTGTCAGTATAATATGGATAGAATTCAAGTTAACTCGGTTTGTAAACGAGACAGAAACTGAAGATTAACTAAAGTTTAAAAAAGAGAGTGGTCTGGGTGGTTGACTGGCCTTCTGCGCTTGCCTTTAAAGATCACTCACACCTCACCTCCCGGTCCGGATCTTGACTTAGCCAACGTGGGTATGTGAGAAAGCTTACAAGTAGCTTCCCGTGGGTCGGTGGTTCTTCCAGAATTTTTCCGGATTCTTCCTCGACCAAAGAAACTGGCCGCTATGTATCATATGCTGAAAATGGCGCTAAACCCACAATAATACATACATAAGAAACAAATAAAGACATTCAGCTACATATTCATCCTATCGTAACTGGCTGTAGTAAGAATTAATAGGATATTTTGGTGTTTACAAAAGCGCCCGTTTTAGACAGTACAAAACAAGCATCATATCAACGGATATTGCTTCTACCTCCATTCACAAGGAGCGTATTGCTACAATTATGCAATATCAAACAAGTTCGAAGCCATACACAGTATGCAATATAATTTATCTTTTTAAAGCAGAAAATATCAAATTAGCTACCCTTTTTAAGTAATATACACGTCTAGTGTCCTTAAATAGACCACCTCAGAGAACACTGACGACTTAAATGAATTCAACCATCTGCTCGCAAAAGCAGAGGCTTTTTAATGTTGCATGGTGCAGATTTACCAGTTCGATAAACACATCTACAGTTTGCTTCTTCTGCATATGAGCAGGCCTAGACGTCGTGACACCTGCCCCCATCCCTATATAATCTGTCGCGACGATCTCGATGAAACTACCGATGTGTACGTTCCCTTAAAATGTGTTAGAAACTAAATACTCTAATGCCGTAAAAGCCGACAAGTAAAGTTTAAGATGAATGCAGAGTTTGTCAAAATAATTAAAAAAGAATGACCTACGTAGGAAATTAAGTAGTCTAATTATTAGACATTTATTAACGTGTAAACTGAAAAAAAAGCATACAAAGTCAGAGGAAATGTAACCATATGTGTTTTGTCTTTAGTGTGGCGAAATGACAATTAAGTGACCAGTTTTCCAATTCGTGTAAATTCTCCCACTCATGCAGGCTTCAATCAGACGGGTCAAGGTCGATTTCGAGATACAATTATCTCTCTCTCTCTCTCTCTCTCTCTCTCTCTCTCTCTCTCTCTCTCTCTCTCTCGCAATGAGTAGTCTGTACCATGAGCGCAGATGACGTGGTTAGTTAATCTGAAGATGTGTAATTAAATTCGTACGGTAACACTTGCGTTTCTTTTTGAGCATGCTGCAATATCGTTATAAGATAAAAGAAGTATTTTGTATTTGAGCCTACTTCATTGCAATAAAATGTTGGCTAATATTCACAACTTATTAGGCGCAGAAAATAAAATTCCCATCAATGAGATGTGAGCTGTAGTTAACACTTGTGCACTAATTCAAGTATTTTCCAACGATGGCAATTCAGAAAATGTTGACGGTTTTATTAGCCCACCCCAGGAGATGGACTTAAAACACTGTAAATCACTGCAATCTTGCTTTTATCAGGATCGAAATAATTGAGGCAGGTGCTAATTATTTCGGGTGGCTTAGTGATAAAGAGAAGGACATGGGGTATATATGACTCAACTATAATGAACACTTCCCTTGTAATTCGTCTTCGAGTTAATCTCCGATTTTTAACTAAACGAATTGTTTTGGCTTTTCATTAAAATTTGCATTTTTCTTACATTCTGAGCATAAAAATGTTATATCAGTTACTGGATATTGTGTATACAAAAAATATATCACCGCGGTTCACAAATTCCTATCGTTATCCAGCATATGGTTGCAAGTTATGTTGTTCGAACTTTGTTTCATTCGCTACCTTTAAAAGTCATAGCTTTCATAGCTCATTATCACTCAATTTTTGCCATCTTTAATCCATTCCTTATCGTGGTTATGAGAAATATGCTTAAGAATCAGATAAAACGTTTATGTGCACATGTGACATGCATTTGCACTCAATTTCTAAGATCGGGTGCAGTATAGATCAATTAACTGATGACTTTTATTTGAAACGTACAACACCGTGGGAGTTAACTTATTTCTTCAAATGTTTATATGAGAATTAATCACGTTAGAATTAATAAGATTAGTGCAATTGCCTATTCCTAATGCTTGAAATATGTTAATTTGTCTAATCCGGCGAATTAGACCCTAAGATACTGCACAAGAATTACCCTTAGGAAAACTCTAATTGCTTTCATTTCTGACTATGTCAAGAAATATAAGGGAACATCTTGTTCAGTCAAATAAAGCTACTGGATTATACTTCTGAAACTGTATGTTTCCAGAGTCACGTGGTACTTGGTTTAACGTTGTAGCCCCAACCTTCAGTAAACGAAAGATCATTGATTTACGAAGTATATAGCAGCTGGCAAAGGGGCGAAAGAAGTTGTCGTTGTCTATCAAAATCACACAAGGAATGGAACTTAAACCAAGACATGGTAGTTTGATATAACTGTGCCAAACATTCGTTGATACTGTGTATTTATAGGTCTAGGTCAACTCTCCCTATAAAGATCACAGTACGCATATCCATACTTGATATGTGTTTAAGTGATGTGAGTATAGGTGTATATATCTGTTGTGTGTTTACGTGAAGTGTGAATACCTGTTGTGTGCATAATGTGTCTCTACCCGATGTGTGTGTCTGTGTGTGTGTGTGTGTGTGTGTGTGTGTGTGTGTGTGTGTGTGTGTGTGTGTGTGATTTGGATTCTTAACATTTTAACATAGCTTTAACAATTTTAGTCGTATCGCCACTATGGCTGCAGTGTGGCAGTTTAAAGTGATGTCTATCTAGCACTGGGTCATCATGCCGCAGACATGTAAAATCATGTCCCGCCTAGTCACATTATCCTGACTCCAGACTGACCTATTCTGACCCTAACCTCTTAATCTTGAAGGCCTAGCGAGGTAGCTGTTAGTATAATTTGTATAAGTCTTTCGTATGACTCGGCCAGGGTTCGAACTCGCGAGCTACCGCGTCCGAGGCGGACGCTCTACCAATTTAGGCCACAGGAGCAGTATGTTTAAATGAGATGTTTGCATACTGTTATATTCTTTCGGATTCGTTACATTATTTGTTTCATCTTCACATATGGAAACATTATAAAGGTGAGTCCATATATGTTAGAACCCAGAACAGGATGTGGTAACATCTGTTTGGATCAGTGTAGTGCTGCCTTAAATAGATGACAAAAGCTGTACCAGTAGCAACACTGAAGCATAACTATAAAGTCTGGTAGCATTTGATCCAATGTAGGTTGTTCAGAGTACAATGCATAAGACAGCGGTCTAGATGGAGATTCCTATGATGACCAGGTGAAAAATGTATGACCTTACACAAGGTCTCGCTTATCACACTCATACAAAATGAAGCTCATTTATATATCTGCGAGGTTACCTTTGAAGAAATAAATCATCCTTCAATTCTAACAATCTATTTTATTCAATCAAGTTTGGAATATTATAGATATTTGCCTTTAAAAATGAAAGTGTGTAAGAATTTCTGGCTCACAATTTTCATCTAACGTGCTACTTTTGGAAGCAAATGGTTCCCAGCTTTTAAAAACGGTAATTCTAATCTCTCACTAAATAATCTGGAGAAAATATATCACTTTCTCTAGATTCATGGGTTATTTTCTGAGTTAGATTTAGTTGCTTTATCAATTGGATAGACATTTTGCAGTAACAACGAGTATCACAAACTCATTTTATATCAATTTCCTATTTTCATACAAACTCATTTTATATAAATTTCCTATTTTCATAAGATATTTAATCTTATGTATATATA
>JAECUM010021527.1:0-57305 GCA_016617855.1 Megalonaias nervosa | reverse complement strand
ATCTATGTTTTAAGCAACGCTGAGGGACTGGTAAGAAAGATCATAGAAGAAGAAGACAAAAAGATTAAGGCCACCTAGAGTAAGGAAAGATAAACAAAATAAGACGAAACAGGAGGCATTCAAGAGACTAAATAACAACTGGTTCAAAGTACAGGAAAGGTTTAGAGCCATGGGTCATCCTAACTGGATCCCGGAGGATGAAAAGAAGAAGAAAGGAATAATAGACAAGCTGAGAAATTGATGGAACAGACCGGACGAAATAAAAGAAGAAGAACCCAACAGCCCGTTTCAGGGCCACTCCATTGCCTCGAAAAGATTCACTCCATTGCCAATTTGTTCGTCTTTCTGTTGTATATGTACTTGTTTGTGTATTTGTTTGTTTGTATATGTATGTGTATGTATATTGTCTATGTTTGTTAGTATCTTCATCTCACCTACCTACAGTAGCGCATATTCAGGTCTACTCGAACACTGTTACTAACTGTCCGCTCGATTGAGGTCAGCCATTTGCAACACTGTTGCTATTTTTCCCTAGTGTTCAGTACCGTGACGCCACCCCTGTTCCATTCCTATTGACACTATACTGCCCCAACCATGTCAAATTCCCCTTGACTCTAAAACGTTTTGACCCTATAAATTTGTCTTGATCCTATATTCCATATTCACTTTTCAACATGGGAAGTCCCAGTGCCCCACAGTCGCCATACATTACTACTAATGCCTCGTCTAGGACAACATCGATGTGGGTTTCTTCCCTCGTCAAAGGACAATTAGGAAGTACTTCCGCCCCTCCTCCGTTGTCGTCGGGTTCTTCGGTCACAACTGTAGCAAACAAGAACTCTGTGGGTGTTTTTCTTTTGCGATAACGCTTAAATAAGTAGACGTGGTACAGCCTTTCTTTGTCTCCTACGCGGATACGGATGCTCTGTCATCCTTCTTATCCGTTACAACGAACGGTCCCTCTAAGCGACATGAAGTTTGTTGTGCTCTAACGGCAACAACAGCAACACTTTTTCACCCACCTCGAACTGTCCTTCTTTCGTCTTTCTGTTGTAATACTTGATTTCCACGTGCGTCTTGGTGATTCTTCTGGGCCAAGTTACAAACTTTCTCCAGCCTGTTGCAGAGATCAACAACATACTGATATGTTGTAAGGTACTTTCTCGGATATATGTTCATCCGTCCACAACTATTTCAATACAGTCACGGGTCCCTGTGCTGTCCTCTCGTAAACTAATCCGAAAGGTGAAAATATTAAACTAGTTAGTGGTACTTCGCGGGGAGGTATCAATCCCAATACTTGGGTGGACCTTCATAAAGCTTTCTTAGAGCTTGCTTAGTGGTTTCACTCTCCTAGACCATTGCACTGCTGGTGATAGATGTCTAACGGATAGTAACCGGTTTACATCTTCCATCGCCTGACTCACAAACTAAAAAACTGCATCCCCTGGTCAGTTAGAATCTCTTCAGGAACACCAACTCTCGACCGGACTCTAACAATGCCTCAGCCACCGTAACTGAGTCAATGTTCTTTTCTGTTTAACGCAAAGCGTCCGGGTTTCTGGTGGCGTAATCAACTATAGTTAATACATTACGATTTCCTACTCTACGACGCGGGTTTTATCGGGCCAATCAAATCAATCGCCACCCTTGAGAAAGGATTATCAAACAGTGGGGTGATTCCTAATGACGTTAGGCGATGGCAGGTATTAGTTGCCACCTGCTGACCCTTGTCACACAACAAACAATGCCTCAAATTTCCATACACAGCTGGCCAATAGAACCCCATCACTAGCATCTCTGGTCTTCGCCACGTCCATGTGGCTTTCAACTAGACCACCATGTACCAGCCTAGGAACTTCTGCTTGCATGGATCTCGGCACCTGTTTAAACGGATCTTACCGTTTCCTGGCCTACCGGTACAAGATACACCGTTTATAATAAACTTCGTCGTGCGGCGATTTACGTGTGGCCCCTTCTTTTGCGTACCTGCGCACCTTGTTGAGAGATAAATATTCCTCTTGAAGTTTTCTCAACTCGCCAGGTAACAAATTGTCTATGGGCGACGTCGTGGGTCTCAACGACTTCGACCCTGACATTTGCTTAACAGACCTCGCCCTTTCACATACGGTGAGTGTAGGTCAATGTTCACGACCGGGGGCGAATCTTTAGTCCTGTTGGCAAACTGTACTTCCACCGTCTTGCCTAAATAATCTCCATACTTGACATATTTGCTATCTGCCAGGGTCGGATAATAACAGACGGTATCATACAGCACGCTTGCTGTCTCACCATTTACTGTAGCCACCTCTGTGTCCGTCAACTCTAGTGGTTTTCGCTTCTTAACAGCACGCGAGCGGAGTCACTGCCTTAATCGTTGTCGGGCGATACTTTCTACAGTCCTTAACGACATGACATGGCTTGTTCCAGCAATAGCATACGAGATCTCCTTTATGTCCCAGGGTGCCTTATCTGCCCCCTGGGCCTTCCCTGTCCGAAGGAAATGATCACGACTGGGATTACAGGCCCCTGGCATGAAACTGCGCATAACTTTTTGTAGTTCTTTTGGAAGAATCTGTTAAGAGTTTTCGGAAACGTTCAACCGACAGCTGATAAAGCCATAGCAGCTCTTTCTACGTCGTTCGGTGTCATTTTATAGTAAACGTCTTTCGCGACTACCTGCAAAAATGCTAAGACTTTGATAGCCCATTGGTCTTTGGGTATTTGATGAACCTGTGCCAACGTTTTGAACTGTGTCTAAAGGTTACCAATGATTTCGTCCTGGTCGTTGAACATGGGCATGATTATCAAAATCGGTCGTCTATCTTCAGATCGCACCCTTGTAGGTCCTGAACATTCATTCAGGTCTTCTTCCCTTCTTGACTCGTCTTCGATCCTCAACCTCTCCATTGCTGAAATATGTTCGCGCTCCCTAGCTTATTCCTCGGCCTGGAGTCTGGCCATCTCGAGCACTTTCTCCTTTTCTCGCTCTTCTGCTTGTCTTTCGCTTTACTACTCTCGCTCCGCCGCTTGTTGTTTCTAATGTTCTCTAATACTTTGCTCCACAAATTCAATTAAATCGGCTCCTTCGTAACCTAACATTTCCAATCGACTTAAATCCCCTGTCTAATTGTCTGTCTGTCGCCATCCTGGTCTAATTGTACGGTGTTATAAGAACTAAGTTCTATACCCACTCTTGTCTTAATTTCAATGCAAAAATAGCCCTACACGAATTAACATACTCTTTTATAGCTCTAGTTGAGGACTTACTTAAACCAGACGAACCCTTGCACAAAAATCAAGAAATGGACAGAACAAGCCTAAATATCCCCCAAAATCCAGCTTAAAGCTTACACACCAAACAAGGCGTATTTACTTTTAAGGGTTACCTAATTAACCTATCTTATAAGCAAATTCAGCATATTACCATCATGAGACGAAAGAAATGGCAGTAAAATTGCATGCACTAAATATATAAAATATACAGACAATGGTTCGAGTCACCCCAATCGATATTTCTTAGCAAGCAATACAGAAATTATAAATTTTTGATAACTTACATTATATACCCTATTTGCTCTTTACTGCACTGTTTTATTCCACTTTACTTTTTCTGTTTCTTAGTTGTGCTCATAACTGTCCGATTTTCCATTTGCGCCAGAACGATCTCAAACTCGACCACACTGATTATTTTATCATTGATTGCCACAGAGTACAATTTACTGATCGTATTAGGAATAGACGGGTACTCGTGAGTGCAGTCGCGTCGAAATTAATTTTATAGCACCACCAGAGGCACCAGTTGCTATCAATATAGACCCGACGTTAATTTCGATTGATGCACCTACAATGGTTGTCGTGATTCCAGTCACAAAAAAAACCAACAGTCGTGCTGCAGCAAGCCCGCAAATAGCATCTACGAACAAATACGCTCGTATGTATGTAAATCACGATTAGCATGGTTCTCTCGGTAATTTCATTTCGCATTTGTTTTTCCGCTTCGATTTTTTTCCACGTCGTTGAGACTGAGGTTCCGACATAGTTCTTCTATTAATAATATAATCGTTTATTTTAATTCACGACAGGCAGACCTTATCCGGTATCATCATAATTCAGACGCAAAAAGCACATGCACATCTAGCCAGTTTATCTTTTTTACTGATACAGTTGTCATGCAGTTGTAAAAAAATACACTCCCTCAGGAATACTCAAATATCCAGCGATTGTACGTTCAGGTGGTCTGGTACCCCTCTTATTAAAAAACACACTGATTACTCCTATACCTTTGACAACTAAGGATCGTCTTTGCCCAATAACTGTTACCCGAAGAAGTGCGTCCTTGTTGAATTTCAGTCGAGATCTTTCTTTTCTCAGTTGAATCGATGTTGGTTTAAAATATTCGACGATAAACATAACTGGGATGGATACATAAGTGAATACCACTTCGACATTGTAGAAACAATCCCGGATTGTTTTCGCACCATGGTGCTGCAGCCAATGATTTGGTGTTTTCACGTGCTAATGCTATAAGACCTAGCTCACCTCGAGTTGGCATTGGTACATCAAGGTGGTTGCAACTACCAATTTCTACTAGACGCTTAACGTCATTATATTTGAATGTATACAAGTGTCTGGTGACACAACTCTGTCGCAGATATTTCGTTAACAGGTAGAAAAATTATCATAAATTTTAGCATCGGCTGATAATTGGTCTAATACTCTGTCGGTAAATTCAGCAACCATATCACAGCCATCAGAAGGATTAATTACATATTGTCTCGTTGCAATATTGGTTGTATCAACACAATCTTTGATAAGCGCAACCGACACGACGCTGTCTCTGATTCTACTATTCTAAGTGAGCAGATTCTTTATTGCAAAGTCGCCCTTGAGCCTGTTAATAATATCTTTGAAGTCAAATTTTGAAGTTTGTAGCTTGCCGCTATTAGTTTAAAAAATAATAATATTGTTACGAGACTATGCTCTTAAAATAAGTAACAGAGAAGAGTGAAAGTAAGGGGGTTATGAACACTAAACACAATAATCGGAGAAGGAGCTGAACTAATGTAAACGTCAAAGTGTTGTAATGCCAAAGCCAAACACTCCTTCTCGATTGTGGAATAATTTCTCTGGTGCTTATTTAATTTCTTAGAAAAATAGCACACTGGATGATCAACACCATTTTCATTTTCTTGAATCAATACTGCTGCAACCACAACATCACTTGCATCAACAGACAGTTTAAATGATTCACTAAAATTTGGAGCTGTAAGAACTGGTGCACTCTTAAGTATGGCCTTTACCTTATCAAAAGCCTCCTGACATTTTTCAGTCCACTGAAACTTGGTTTTCTTGCTCATTAAATTTGTCAGGGGTTCAGCAATTATGGAAAAATTGGAACAAAATTTCCGATAGTAACCAGCCATATCCAAAAATCGCATCAGTTACTTTTTACTGATAGACACAGGGAAATATTACACAAGCACGGCAAAACTCACTTTTGGAAAAATTAATTGTCAATCTTGCATCAGTGAGTCTGTCAAAGAATATCCGAATTGTCGCTAAAAGATCGTTCCAGGTATCCTTGTAGATGATGATATCATCGATGTAAGCATCACAATTATCTAGACCAGATGTAATCATGTTCATTAAACGTTGAAAAATACTTGGCTAATCTATCATCCCAACCGGCATCACTTTATATTGATTAAGTCCATCTGGAGTCACGAAAGCCGAAATTTCCTTTGCTCTTTCCGTCAGTAGAATTTGCCAAAATCCTATCAGAATGTCAAATTTTGGTGACATACTTTGCATTTCCAATTTTATCAACGCAGTCATCGATACTTGGTAATGGAAATGAATCTGTTTTGGTCACAATGTTCACCTTTCTATAATCAGTGCACACACGGAAAGTATTATCTGGTTTCGGAACAGTTAACACCAGCCAATTTTACTCGGCTCTATGAAATCATTCTGCAACAAATACTGTATTTCTTTTTTCAAACATTCCTGTTTAAGAGGGTTCATCCAGTATGGATGTTGTTTCACAGGTGTGGAATTTACAATTTCAGCGTCATGGTAGATTTTTTTTTATTCGTGTGTGAACATCTGGAAATAAGTGCTTATATTCAAGTAATAACTGTTTAAGTTCATTCCGTGAAAGTTTCTAGTCCAGATTATTCATGATTTCTGAATTCCGAAGATTTGTTACTCCAAAATCAATAGAGTCCGATTGCATTCCTTCGCTTAAATCCTCACTGAGTGGAAGGTACAACTAAATTAATTGCATGATTAACCTACGTATCTCTATCAAGATACTGTTAACTCCTTTAATTTATTTACATCCCAGGAGTACAATTATTATAATGTAACTCATTCATTTTTCTCTTAACTTTGTAAGGGCTGTAATACCTAATCTGAAGAAAATTTTGTTACTAAACTCTTTGTGAACATCTTTTAAAACATCGTAACACGGTTGACAAACAGCCGATGGCACAATCATGTACAACCCTTCCCAGGTTAACCATCGTAAAACCATATAAGCAACAGTTGAGTTTTTACCTGTGTCAGCAAGGTCAATGATTAGGGCAAGAACTGTGATTGGAAATAAATTCGGTACCATCACCGTGCTTCCAGGCTTTAGATGTTGCTTATGTGGAGAAGTCAATGACAGAAAAATCATCCTCGAATTTTCTTCTGCGTGATGCCATGTATGATAATACAGTATTTGTTAATAGCATAAGCGCTTGCGTGAATATTGAATAACAACCTTTGCATTTTTATTGCAGCTGTATGAATAGGAAGGGATAATGGCAAATCTTGAGTGCTCATACTTTTATGCAAACATTACCAGTTTAACAGCAAATGTACGAGGACATATGTAGACATAAAAGGTTTCCTCTGTTGAATGGCGCATATGTGACAGTTATTTTTAATATCTTGAAATTAATATTACCTTTGAAAAGACACATTCGAGAACAGCTTTTACCTAGATGCATGTATATAATCCATACCGCTTACGTAAATATTGAAAAACGTCCAACAATATTCGAGGGAGTGCAAAAATATCATCATCATCATCATCATCATCATCATCATCATCATCAATTCCTTAACCCAAGAGGTCGTTGGGTCACTACAGTTGACTTTACAACCAATTTTCTCCATGTTTCCCTCTGCTCCACTGCCCTTTGGGAATCTCCAAACCGCAGGCTTGTCCACTCTTTAATGTTGTCTTACCACCTCATTTTCTGTCTGCCTCTTCTTCTGTACTCCAGTATTTTGCTATGCAAGATTGCTTTTGCCAGTCCAGATGGTCTTGAAACATGACCATACCACTTCAGTTTGCGCTTTTTACGGTGGTGAAGATGTCTTCAAAGGGTATGATGGCTCGTTGGATCCTATTGTGGAATGAATTCTTCGTTGGTTACACGATCAATGTATGAAATGCCCAAGACCTTGCGGTAGCATCTCATTTCAAAGATTTGAATCCTTCTTTGTAGATCTGATGTGAGCGTCCATGTTTCACAAGCATACAGAACGATGGATATTACAATCAAGCAGATCAGCCTTATTATGGAACCAATAGCAATGTTAGTATCTTTCTATATTGGTCTTAGCCTTGTTATTTCTGCCGTTGTCTGGGCATACCTGCAAAGTAGTTCTCTTTTGGAACCCTCATCTATGATAGTTGATCCCAGGTACATGAAACTTGTGACTCTTTCCAGTTTTTGTCCACTGACCCTTATTTCTACACTGATGCCATTGGTGTTGTTTGTCGTCAGTTTAGTTTTTTTCGGCGCTAATCTCCATACCGTATACTGTGGAGGTTGTGTCGAGGCGCTCAACCAAATCAGCCAGTTCTTTTTAATCTCCTGCTAAACCATCAATATCGTTTGCGAAGCGAAAGTTGGTGACTGTTCTTTATTCGATGCTGACAGTGCCCTTGTGGTCATTCAAGGCATCCTACATGATCCTTTCCAGGAAAATGTTGAAGAGTGTAGGTGACAGTAAACATCCCTGTCTGACTCCAACTGTTTTTCGAAACCAAACTCCTCAGCTGTCATTGATGAGGACAGCACTTGTGGCTTTGTCATAGAGGTGCTCAACAACCTGCACCAGGTTTGAGCTGATGTTGTACTTCTTCATAGGTGCCCATAAAGCCACATACCATACCCTATCAAAGGCCTTTTTGAAATCTATAAAGACCTGCTATAGATTCTGCTGATGCTGAAGATGTTTCTCGCAATGGACTCTGAAATTGAAGATTTGTTCAGTGGTGCTCCTTCCTGCTCGGAAGCCTGCCTGCTCTTCAGCAATAATTTTCTCTGCTTGAAGCTTTAGCCTGTTGAGAATTATCTTCAGCATGACTTTGCTCGGGTGACTCATCAGACCGATGGTTCTGTAGTTTTGGCATAGCTGTCGGTTTCCTTTCGGGGGGGGGGTGGGAGCACGATGACCAAGGAATGAGTCCATGTGGTGGGCCATTCTCCTGTCTGCCATATGTTTTTAGGACTGTGACTATCTCTTCCTCTCCTGCTTGAATGAGCTCTGCTGGTATATTGTCAATACCGGCTGATTTTCCTTTCTTTAGGGACCTAACTGCAATTTCTACTTCTTCACGAAGAATGGGGAAGTCATCAATTTCTTCTGCCTGAGGGCAATTTAGTCCTACTGGATCTCTTTGGGTCTTATGATTTGACAATTCTGAACAGTATTCTGTCCATCGCCAGGGGATCTCTTGATCTTATGTGAGGCATTTTCCTCATTTGTCTTGTATGGTGGTAGTTTTCCCTTGTTTATGGGATGTGAGATCTTTCACCAACTGATATGCCATTTTGCTGTCATTTCTACTCAGACTGTCTTCGATTTTGCAGCATTGTCTTTCTATGTAGGAAGTCTTTGCCTGTTTCATGCTTTCCTGATCATGTTGTTTATCTCACTATTTTCTATCTCCTTCATGATCTCTTTTTCAATTTTCAGTTCTCTTCTTTTGTTCAATGACATCTGTTATGACCCAAGGTTTCTGTGCTCGACGATATTTGATATTGATCTCGCTAGGTATGCTAGTCACAGCTGTGTTGAATGTGGTTGTCAAGGACTCTAGGTCGGTGTCTTGGCTGTCCAGGGTAATCAAAGGTACAAATGTACCACCTATCATTGCTTGGAAGGCTTCTGCGACTTTTGGATCTTTCAATTTTTCAAGGTCAAATCTAATTCTTGGTTTGTTAGGCTTTTTAATCATTTTCAGGTGGAGGCGAAACATTGTCCTTAATAAATCATAGTTACTTCCAATATCTGCTCCTGGAAATAATTCGTGTTCTGGCGATGTTCAGTCCTGTGAGGAATCGTATTTCACCAAGATGTAGTCAATCTGTGATGTTGTATATCTGGACTGTGCAAGGACCATCTTTTAGATGCTTTGTAAGGACCGAATGTACTGGTTAGCACAGGATTGTTGTAGGCGGCAAACTCCAACAGCGTGAGTCCTCTTTCATTTGTTTCTGCACTGCAGAAGGGTCCACATCTTCTTTGCCAGTTTGTCTGTGAATCAGCTCCTGCCTTTGCATTTCAGTCTCCTTGTTCATACAGAATGTCCTTCTTGGGTGAGTTGTTAATTATATCTATCTATCTATCTATCTATCTATCTATCTATCTATCTATCTATCTATCTATCTATCTATCTATCTATCTATCTATCTATCTGTCTATCTATCTATCTATCTATCTATCTATCTATCTATCTATTTATCTATCTATATATACAAAGTTAAGAAGAAAATGAGTGGGTTAAATTATAATAATAGTACTCCTGGGATGTAAATAATTAAAGGAGTACAAGTATGTTGAGAGAGATAGACAGGTTAATCATGCAATTAATTTAGTTGTACCTTACCCACTCAGTGAAGATTTAAGCGACGGAATGCAATCGGACTCTATTGATTTTGTAGTAACAAATCTTCGGAATTCAGAAATTATGAATAATCTGAACCAGACACTTTCACATTTGCAACAACAAGAAAAGAATGAACATAGCCAATTATTTCTTGAATATGAGCACTTATTTCCAGATGTTCCTACAAGAACAAACAAAATCTACCATGACGCTGAAATTGTAAATTCCATACCTGTGAAACAACACCCGTACATGATGAACCCTCTTAAACAAGAATGTTTGAAAAAAGAAATACAGTATTTGTCGCAGAATGATTTCATAGAGCCGAGTAAAATTGACTGGAGTTCACCATGTATACTAGTTCCGAAACCAGATAATACTTTCCGTGTGTGCACTGATTATAGAAAGGTGAACATTGTGACCAAAACAGATTCATTTCCATTACCATGAATCTATGATTGCATTGTAAAATTGGAAATGCAAAGTATGTCACCAAAATTTGACACTCTGATAGGATTTTGGCAAATTCTACTGACGGAAAGGGCAAAGGAAATTTCGGCTTTCGAGATTCCAGTTTGACTCTATCAATATAAAGTGATGCCGTTTGGGATGAAAGGTTCTCTTAGTACTTTTCAGCTTTTAATGAACATGATTACATCTATTCTAGATAATTGTGATGCTTACATCGATGATGTCATCATCTACAAGGATACCTGGAACGATCTTTTAGCGACAATTCGGATATTCTTTGACAGACTCACTGATGCAAGATTGACAATCAATTTTTCCAAAAGTGAGTTTTGCCGTGCTTGTGTAATATTTCTAGGACATATTGTGTGACATGGACAAGTTAAACCTATAGATGCTGAGGTTAAGGCCATCTCTGAATTCCTTGTTCTATCAGTAAAAAGCAACTGATGCGATTTTTGGATATGGCTGGTTACTATCGGAAATTTTGTTCCAATTTTTCCATAATTGCTGAACCCCTGACAAATTTAATGAGCAAGAAAACCAAGTTTCAGTGGACTGAAAAATGTCAGGAGGCTTTTGATAAGGTAAAGGCCATACTTAAGAGTGCACCAGTTCTTACAGCTCCAAATTTCAGTGAATCATTTAAACTGTCTGTTGATGCAAGCGATGTTGTGGTTGCAGCAGTATTGATTCAAGAAAATGAAAATGGTGTTGATCATACAGTGTGCTATTTTTCTAAGAAATTAAATAAGCACCAGAGAAATTATTCCACAATCGAGAAGGAATGTTTGGCTTTGATACTGGCATTACAACACTTTGAAGTTTACATTAGTTCAGCTCCTTCTCCGATCATTGTGTTAGGTGATCACAACCCCCTTACTTTCATCGGCAAGATGAAAAACAAAAATCAGAGATTGTTAAGGTGGAGTTTGTTGTAGCAGGATTATAATATTGACATCAGGCACATCAAAGGTAAAGACAATTTAATAGCAGACGCACTTTCACGTGTGTAGAAATATATTCTTTCATATATACTTTGTTTCATTCATAAGATTTCATCTTATTCTTTTTACCACATGCATATTTGACCTGTAGTGAAAAGAAAGCTTTACTGTATAAATCTTTCTGTTTCTTTATGAGGGGATGTGTTATGTATATTTAATTTAATTGTTTGTCTCAGTTTAAATTGTTTAATTTCATTACATGTTATTGTAATGTAACACTCTTTGCTGGACTTGACCTTGTCCAAAATTGAATCATTTCTTCTTGACGTGGTTGACTTTTTAAATTTTTTATGTCATTTATGTAAACAACTAATAATTGCTTCATTATTCTCTATGTGTATGAGCTTATTATCAGGATTATTATTCAGGTAAACAAGAAGAAGTAAATATGTTGATCACGGTCAGGTTTTTCGAGATTCCTAAGTGATTTGTGTAGGCTAGTGTGTTGTAAATAAACAAAGCTCATTACATCATTCTAGAAGGTTATTTTCCATTAGGTAATGGTTGTTTATAGAAAATGCTAATTATGACCTGAGGTCAAGTAGAGAACTATATTATCTTGTGAATGTGAGGACTTTAACGTCTAGCACTTCAAGTTGTATTATGTTGTGATCTGTTTGGGCTGAATTTTATTTTCTTCAAATTATTTAATTCAAGTGATTATTTTCTCTGGAAATACAAAAGTGCTCTGAGAAAAATCTTGGATTAAGACATTCATTGGAATTTATACTGAATTCAAACCTGGAATAATATTTCTGTGATTCAACAAGATACTGTTGACACATCAGCACGTTCCAGACCATAACAGACATGTCATCGCCTTCAATTTTGGATATCTTCGGGACTTGAACTGAGTTTTATTCAGGAGTTTTTATTACTAGGCCTTGTGTCTTTAATTCATGGATTATTTTTGGATTTAATTCGAAATATAGTAAGTTCTTTTTTCTCAGTTTTTACTTTGTAATCTAAGGAAATAAATTATTTGTTAAATTTTGCAAAACTTGTTGTCTTCACTCTTTTCTGTTACTTATTTTAAGATCGCAACATCATTCACTTTTGTATTTATACACACTACTTTGAAATATTGTAAACTAATTCAAAGAGGTTCTGAAGGGCAACATTGTGTGATATCAAGACATTCAAGGCTATTCTATATTTTGGATTTGTGTAGAGCTGTAACAATTGGTGGGTATTGTTTCTTGAACTTCAGATTTGTTTGCATCGTTCCCGGTGCTGTTAAAAGTTTTGCACTTTTCTGGAATTTTCCATACATGAGAACTTATAAGGCTTTACCAAGGAGGCTTCCCTCACTAGATTAAGCAATTGAGGAATGCAATATGTTCGACTTCTTCCTATCATCAATTGGTCATTGTGTTCCAAAGACTGTAGTGTTTACGTAGCCGTTTCACTAACCCACTTACTTCAAGATTATATAATTAATATAATTAGAGCTAAGTGGATGGACAAACTGTAGAGATAACCAGTTGTTATTGGTGCGTCTAAACAAAATAAGAAGAAAGAATGCTCATTTGAGAGTTTGTAATGGTACGTTATTTAAAACTTTTTCTTTTTATCTTATTTTTAATTTTTTTAATGCTTTTAACATTTTATGAATTTAATGGACTCAGAGGAAAGACTTGCATTATATAAACATTTTCAACTCATGTAAATAATAATAATAATAATAATAATAATAATAATAATAATAATAATAATAACTATACTATATAAAAGGCCATTTTTAATTTAAATGTGAAATAGATACAAATATCTAATCAACGAAAAGTCCGTAAACATTGCTATTAAACATAATTGAAAAAATGAAGTCATAACCACTAACAATAATTATTGCTCTTAAATTCGTAAATGAAGTTTTAAATAGCAACCAATTCAACCGCCCCCTCCCCTTCACATAACTAGTTTCATTTTCTAACAGGCATCATTACCACCACGAAAAATGCAATGGAAATAAGTTGTAAATATGTGGTTACATATATGAGAATTAGAAAATTTGAATAAATTATTTATGTCTGTAAATTTAGATGAGTTTCCAAAACTTGGTACCAAGTAAAACTGATATTCTATCCTTGATACGCTTAGCTTGGGGCAGAAAATGAGTGAATTTCACAGCAAAAGGAAATTAAAATTTATTTTGCTAATTTCTAATTTTAAGGTCCCATTAAAAATTGCAAGAATACATTCTTTAGTCGAAAATACTCTAGCATGTCTGGGATTGAATGGTTATTTGTCAGATCTGAGTTTAAACAGTCACAGAGACAACTTTCTACGCTAAATATACACATACCCAATGGTTCTTGATTATAGCTCTTAATTAAGTAACAATTTATTAATTCAAATGTTTTATAAGAAGTATAATAGTATGTATGTTCGCATCTTTTGGGCTATTTTCTTTACATTTTTTAAAACCGCTGAATCTAGAGGGCATTTATCTGTGCCTAAATTCGTACAAATGAATATGCGAAAGGCTGAGGACTCTTATTCTCATTTTACAGCAAGCTAAAAAAGAAAAATAACTAACTAGCATTGTATCTGATTGTCAACGAAAAGATCCTTTATTTAAAAAAGCTAGAGTACTTTGTGACTGTTTAAAAATAATACGGTATCTAAAGATTTGTTTATTACATTTCTGTTATGTATTAATTAAAAGTGGAAATTAAAATTTGCATGTAAATATAATATAATATAGTATAATATAACATAATATAATATAATATAATATAATATAATATAATATAATATAATATAATGTAATGTAATGTAATATAATATAACATATATAATATAATATAATATAATATAATATAATATAATATAATATAGCAAAATGTAGAATATGGTCTGCTTTTTTCCTACCGTGTGAAAAGAAAGACTTTTTCATACCGCTGCAATCTGTATTGCATTTATGTAACTGTTATCAATTTGTGGAAAAAAAAATTGCACAAGAATAATATATGTGTACTTCTGTTTCATTTTATTACATAAATTGCTTTATATAAATAATGCTTAAAAGGGAAAACATATTTCTGCTTCTGGAAATGTTGACAAAAGTGTATAATCTGAGCATTAATACCTGTAAAGCAGTGCAACAATCTAAAATATTGCAGTTTGTCAGACAGCCGCGGTGGCTTGTTGTTTACGCATTTGGACATGTGACCAGAATTGTTCGGGTTTGATTCCTAGTATCGAATACGGTCGGATCGGCTGCAGTGGCGTGACATTTGGCAGGGACTTTACTCTATTTGCCTTGGCATGACATAAACGTGAATTTATTTCTGTGCCTTAAGACACGAACGAAACCAAAACGATGAAAACTACGGTTTGTCGACATTAAATTTATAATCGTCACGACAATCATGATATATAGCTACTTACGTAAGTTACAGTATGTGTGCCTCGTAACCGACAAATTTAACTTAAAGTGTCGATCGGCTATCGCAACTATGTATCATTGATCTTATGAACACTATATATAGATCCCAAGGAAAGTGTAAACATACCGTTACGACTAACCATGTTCTTGTAGGTTACTTGGTGCAATATCAGTTTTAAGGTTTTCATCCAACCCAATTTTTTTTTTCTCTCTCACTCCATATTTCTGCGTATGTTGCCCCTTATGCATGCTAGTGGAGAGGGGAACGGAAAAAAGAAAGGATTGCGATGAAATTGTGTACCATTTTAAATTCATTTAGAAAACGGGGACTATTAATACTTTTTATCGTTAGTTTCATACGTCATAAATGATCAATGAGTAGAAATTCCTCACTGAGCTATAGGCCTGCATGTTGAAAGAATGTTTAAGAATGTTTATATATTCGTATTATTGTACCATGGGCAGATCACAGTTTGATATACCATTAGCATTGGTATATCAATTGGCTTTATACCAACACTTTAAATGCCATGTTAATGTATGTGGTACAAATATATATATATATATATATATATATATATATATATATATATATATATATATATATATATATATATATATATGAATGATAGGAAATCAGTCATATGTTCATACTTTATTTCGTCAAACGCTTTCGTATCTTTCTTCAGCTGGATACATTGTTATTGCAAAGTACTTTTGTAAATAAATAAGTTAACTTCATTTGTTATGTCAAGTGACGTAATTGTTTATATGTCGATATATAAACAACGTCTTTATATCTATGTAGAACACTTGTATACAAAAACTGTAAGACTGACGAAATCATTAAACACCCCGAATAGTCTTAGGTTAAATAAACATAAAAAATTAAAATAAATTGAACAGAAATGGACTCAAAATGTTCAGTATGTTAGGAAAGTGCATGAATGCATTCTTACAATATGTAACGTGGTCCATGCAAATTGAAACAATCAGTATAGGTTTACAACGGTCATGAACTTGTATTATTCCAATGATACAATTTACCACGTATTCAGTTTTAATTTGTCGTGAATCTCGAATGATTATTTACATCTACTATTGTCTGGTTGCAAAGTGCGTATGAAATAAAGTTCCAATCTTCTCTTAAATATTCATTATCATTAAACGCTTTATGTAAGTGAAGTACTTTGACGTTTCCTAAGGAAGAGTTATGTAGATCGTTTTTGTTAACTTTATTGATCTGAGAGTGTCTGTTCTTGTTTGCTGTCTATGTACTGTCAATCTATTTCTTAACTGATTTTCGTCTGACCTATTTGAAAGGCTTCAAATTTCACATATATCAATGCATAACAACATCTTTTATTTCCAATCCATGTCCTGCTTAACTTTAAATATCGTACCATTTTCAAATTTAATTGAAGAGTTTCTATTTACTGTTAGATCATATTTCGGTGGAAGCTTAACTGTGTAGCATTATTCATATTTGATAATGTTTTAACCTAATTCTGGACAAATGTCAAGTATAAACTACAGATATGCATAACACATAATCATGAAAAGCCAACAAACATATATATATATATATATATATATATATATATATATATATATATATATATATATATATATATATATATATATATACACCAAAAGGTTAGTGTGCATTGTTGTTAATTGACGACACTTAGTCGTGTCTAGTCGTAACACAGAGCAGCATACTCTTTATTTCCTTGTTTTTATGAAGAGTATGGAATTTGGTGTGTGAGCTTAAATAAGGAAATCTAATTTATATTATATTTTTTTTCTGCAGCCTTAGTTTGCTTCCATCAGGGCATTATATTCTTTGTCTGATATCAAAGCTGTGCAGATGGTCGAAGAATATATAAATATGTTTATAGCAGAGATTTACAAATCTTCTTGCCCGACTCCAGGAACAAGCTCAAATTCGGTTCCGGCAAGATTAAATTTGCAAGGCACTTGCCAGCAGGCAAGTTGACAAAACTGAGATTGGAATTCACGATACAAGAACTTTTATTAAACCTCGGTGCCTGGGTAAAATACAATAACTCAGTACCAGCTAATTTACCGACAAGGGGTCGTGTTCAGTTCCTAATGCTTTATGTTCTGCAAGTTTTATCCCCTGCGATCTTGCTAAAAAAAATTCATATATCAACACCCTTGTTTAGCGTTTATATGTCGTTCATTCTTCTTCTGAATGCCTAGCTACAGTTTGTTTCATTTCTTGTAGTCAATGTCAAGGTCAGTCTCGAATTTAATAATAATTTTTATTATTTATAGCAAGTTTTGAAAAATACAGAATACATATTTATTTTTTAACTTACGAGTTATATCGTAATCTAATATTTGTGCGTATCTGGTATTAGCTGATTTTCAGGTTCTATGTTAAACTCGAACAGCTTGTTTTGATGCATATCGCCGTTTTATGGCAAGCAGGTGTTAATTGCTAAAAGTACAATTCGTGAGGTTTCTTTGACAGGTGTTTATTTGGAAATAAAAGGCACTCATCTCTAACGATAGTAGTTAATAGGGCCACTATAAGGTCAAATGACTTTATGTAGGAGAAATTGGGGGCTGCACTATGGGGTCAAAATGGGTAGGATCACGTAGACTTCTTTGTTAAAATTGGCGGGTAGTACTACAGGGTCAAAATGTATTTGAATTGTGTCTGTATTGGGTAAATGAAAATGTATAGGGATTATATAGGGTCAAATAAAAATGTATAGGGTCAAGGGTTGTATAGAGACAAACACAATATAGACACACAGACATATACAAACACAAAAACAAACATACAAACAAAATATGGCAACTGAGCAGAAACCTTTATGAAGTAATGGAGTGGCCCTGAAAAGGGCCTTCGGGTTTCTTCTAATTTTGTTCCTCCCTTCTTCTTTTCCACCAACTCCTCATCTTCTCCATTACATTTCTTCTTCTTCTTCTTCTTCTTCTTCTCTTTTTTTCTCCTTTTCATTTTCTTCCTTTTACCTCTCCTTATTCATTTTCTCCTTTTCCTCCTTTTCCTCTTTCTCTTCCTTTTTTACGTCTTTCAAAGTCCCTTTTGCTCTCTATAAGTCATTCACTTCCATATTTACTCTCCTAGGACTGTACCAGCCTGTCTCCACCTTTTATAGCAGCTCTTCTACCATGGCTAGAGGGGCCTCGAGTGGCCAAGTGGTCTAAAGCGCTCTCCGTTACGGATCACTGCCATCTCACCTCTGTCTGCGTGGGTTCGAGTCTAGGATTCGGCGAATGTGGATATGTGAGAAAGCTTGCCAGTAGCTTCTCGTGGGTCGGTGGTTCTTTCCGGGGATTTCCCGGTTTCTTCCTCCACCATTGATACTAGCCGCCATGTATAGCCTATCGTGTGCTGAAAAATGGCGTTAAGCCCCACAACTACAACAACAACTATGGCTAGAGTATCTATCACCTCTTGCAACTTTTCAAGCTTGTTGAAGTTACTGGTGGTCATCCTTCACTGATAGATGATGATGAATGGCACGATTACGTTACGTTATTAGATTATGTTCGCATACACTAACTAGGCATGAGCGACCTGTTTATGCCTGCATAGGCACGCTTCTTAATTGGTAGTGAGAGGGGAGAATGTGCTACTCCTCTGACGCATTTATGCGCATTAATGTGTTTTTTAATTAACAGAAGATGATTGATAATTAAGCCCTGACCCACCTTTTTCTGGGCTGTAATGAGTGGGAATAGACCTAACGCACACTCATTATTATTTTACGTCCGCCGCAGCAGTGTAAGATGTCGAGCATGGTAAAAGCTCTTGTGACGTAACACAGGTTCCGTTAGTATACGCTCATCGGGGCATTTGAAAAACGGGACGAGTGAGAATTGTCCCTGCTAGTTCGGATAGAGAGGGGAGCAGAGGAACCCGGAAAAGGATGCCAAGCCACAGTTGGTGCATCCTGAAACGTTTAAATGGTCATATTCAACCCAGTTGTACTAATGGGTATTCCCTATTGCCAATTCTGTGTTAGCTACAATCTTAATTAGAGTCATGCATAATTATGGTTAGAATTTTACCTATAGTATAAATTTAAAATTTAATGTACTAAGCGTACTTAATTAATTTAAAATATTATTAGCCAAACAACTCATAGTGACTATAAAATTTTTCGTCAATATTTGGATTAATTATAGCAAATGTAGAACGGTAGCCACAGGATCATGTTAGTTTCTTGGTTTTGTCAAAACGGGGTTCCAAGCCAACGGAAACCCCTAAATACAGAGGCAATTTTGATGAGTAGCCCTAAAAGGGCCTTTAGGTCGGCAGCAGAATGGTTTGGCTGCCGTCTTCTTCATCTTTGATCTCCGTCGCTGTCCGTGGTTCCTTATGCTTTTTGCTCCGGGAATGCCTCAAACCCATATAGTTGGGTAAGCTCCATGGCAGTTTCGATGAGCATAGTCAGGGGACACTGCTGGTACGCCTTATCGTATTATTCAGAGACAATGCGCACCCCAAATTGCCACTGCTACTGTCTAAGTTTTCTTGTTTTCAGGAGACTCCATGCCACGTACTTCACAGCAGTGACAAAGTGTTCGGCTTTGTTGTAATTGAATAATGTTTCTTTTACTCCAAGCATAGTATATCGCTGCATAATCTCGTCTTCATCCTCCTTTTCATCTGTGTCTTGCAGAGCCTAGGATTGTGTTTCAGCTTCAGCTTCTGCCTTAACATTAGCTTCTGCTTCAGCTTGGACACGCTTTCTGGCTGTGGTGATGTCGAGCAGGCTTATTTCCGTCTGTGATTCCATGTCCTTCGTAGTTTTCTGCCGAGTACGGTTCAGCCTCACTTTTCTCGTCCCAAATTAGTAAAAGGGTGGTTCTATTAACCCCAGCTCGCAAACTCCAATTGGTAGCTTGGGTTTTCCCTAATGCCTTAATGGCTCTTAGCGCTGGAGTTGGCATAACTGCGCTGGCTGGCAGACATCTTGGTACCACGCTCTTTGTTGCAGTGCTGTCTTCCATCACGACGTGCTCTCTGGCTTGAATCTACGCGCAATAATGACACGACTGATGATGAATTGGGGGTTTATGTCGCTTGCGCACGAAGTGTATTTGCGACGGGTTCATTACCACTATGTGGGATATTTTATTGATCGAAAGGGTTGGTATTAACACGCTACCCATCGCATTTATTTATATAGCTTAATAATCAATTGAATATCCGTTCGAGGTAAGGGAGGACGCAAACGACGGAAAGAGCGGCACCACCGTCTCAATAATCACCTCAGACATCCGGACATCTGGTTCTAATGGTGTCTTCTTACAATTTAGAATTTAGAATATGTATCTGTGCTTTACCGTTATTATGTAGCGAATCGATCAGTTAGGCATCATGTGTATTTTTGTGATTACTGGGAAATTCAGTGTAGTGTGTCAATTTAGGGAGAGTTTTTTTTTAAAAAAAAAAAATAACATTATTTTAGTTACGCATTGCGAGTGGGGTATGATGATTTGGACTTGAATCATCTCATATAATTATGTGGGGTTCTGTCACTATCCCTACAAATTATCATTTAATTTTGATAATTGTTCCAATAGTGCCGCCTTGTGCAGTGGGGCCTGATGGCTGGGATTAAGCCACCTTATACTGAACTAATTTTGGGCCAGTTACTTATTTTTCTTTTCTTTTCTTTTTTTTTTTTTTTTTTTTTGATCACTATTTTGATGCTTTCACTTACCGATTTCCCTGGTTATGTTTGTTTGATAACAATAGTAATAGTAATGATGTTTGTAAGCATTATGGGTTTTTGTGTTGTATAAGAATAAGTGAGACTATTATCATCTGCATTGCTGTTTAGCAAGTGACTAGGTTTGGCGAAGGGGAGGCAGATCCTACTTTCACACTTAATGTAGGGCCAGCAGTATGCGCACTGGCATAACCATCCCTATGCAGATGATGTCGAGCTTTCCCCATATCGTCCGATTCGGTTTGTCTGCCCCCTTCTCATGGCATCCCCTTGTCCCCCCCAATTCCAGTTTCTTACAAAGTTAGTAGGAAAGAAGAAGTGATAGAAGTGTTGAGAAAAGAAAGTGCTAAAATTAGGGATGCTGTAGTTGTAGATCAAATGATATTTAACTATGTCTTTCATAAAATCAATGATGTTTCTATAAGTTTGGATCTTGCGCGACGAGACTTGGGTATTGCCCTGAGACTTTAATTAGCTTATGTTTTTCTTTTAATCTTGTTCTTTTAGTTTGATATTTTGGGCAATTGTTGAAAATATTTCTAGATCTTCTATTACTGGACAATTGGAGCAATTAGTGTTCCTTGTTGCGTTATCCTTACAATATTTGCCTATACTGCCAGTTAGGAGGGTTTTTCCAGTACTGATTCTGTTAATAATTTTTTGATAAGTAGAATTATAGGCCAGTGGGGCTTTTTTGTTGCGACTGATCTGTTTTTGCAGTCTAAATAGAGTTCTACCTTTCTTGTTGTCCTCGCAATCTTTTTGACATTTTTGATTAATTTTGTTATTAATTGGAATATATAGTTCGTGAGTGCTATAAAAGATGTCAGTCTTTGTCTCATTCGTTAGATAATCTATGGCTTTTCTGTCTGCTTTATTGTTTCCCGGTCAGTTTATATGCGAAGGGACCCACATTAATTACAATGTTTGCCTTGTGTCTTCAATATTCCTGATCAATAGCAAGGCTTCCTGTAGAAAGTTGTCTCTACTTTTGGAGTTTCCAGTTTGAATTGTTTTCAATACGCTAAGGGAATTCGATTTTACAAGAATGTTATTGTTAGGTATGTCTGAGTGTTGTGTAGCCACTTCATGGTTTCGATGATTGCCCAAAATTCTGCTGTGTATATGGAGCTCTCGTCCATTAGTCTGCTTCCAAATTGTATGTTGAGACTTGGGATTATAATGGCGGCAGCAGTTCGGTTCCGTTCAGTTGATTTAGATCCATCAGTGTATATAATAGTGTTTTTTGATATTTCTGATCCAGGTTTGTTTGAATATCAATTAGTATTTTAGTTGAGTTGTCTTCTTATGGTCCTAGTTTTAGAGCTTATAGACTAATCTTATGACTTTGATTTTTCCATGGTGTTGAGACTAGGTATTTAATCGGGTCTGCTTCTAGTATGTTCAGTTGGTATTCCTTGCATTTCTCGTGAATTGATTTTTCCTCCAGGTATGTTGGGAGCTAGCTTTTAGCTAAAGGTCTGTTACATTTAGATTAGGATTTTTTCCCTGGGTGATCATTTTCATGTGCTGATGTTCTCGCAGCATATGTTAATAGTTGTTCCTCTCTTCTTAGTTTTAGTAGTAACTCTCCCGTCAGTATTTGAAGTTCATCTTTTGACGTTTGTTTAACGCATCCGGTGCATATCTTCAGAGCTTGATATTGGATTTTATTTAGTTTACAGTGTTGGTGTCACTAATCCATTTTTGACCTAATTAGAGCTTTATACAGCATAATTAGTGTCTTCGTCAGCGCCCCATGTTGTTCCTTTAAAGTTCCCTAAACTGTTCAGGTCTTGGTTGCATCTTCTAGCCAGGTCTTTGAGCAGTATGAATAGGAATCTAGTTATCTTAACAAATTGGATAGGGGTATTTTGTAGGAGGAGGACGGGTTTTTCTCCCCCTTTTTTTGAATGGAGCTAGTAGAGATTTTCAAACGCAATTTGTCTGCCCAATTTCCAATTGTATTCAGGTTATTTTGAATCTCTCTGACGACATTATAGTTGTTTGGGTTTCTAGGTTTCCAAATTCCGTTATCGACAACGAATAGTGAAAGGCCTAATTTTTTAGTATTAATTGATTTTCCTAGGTCATTGACCATAATATTAAATAATGTTGGGCTTAGTACATTTCCTTGTGCGGTTCCATTATCCAGATCGTAAGTATCTGAATATTCTTTTCCCATTCTTGTTTTAATTTTTCGCCCTTGTTACGTGTAGGCTCGTACAAAAGTAACAAAGAAAAGAGTGAAGCCAACAAGCTTTGTAAAATTAAACAAAATAATTTATTTCCCTAGAATTTAAAAATATAAGTCCTATCACTAAAAGGTTCTAATTGAATCAAAGTTCGAATCCCGATGAAGTTCCAAGATGGAAGGCGATGACGTCTTCTATATTCTGTTTTGTATTGATGTGTCAACAGTTCCTTGTTGAATCAAGAAGAAAATATTCCGGCTTTAGAATCCCAAATAATTTCCAATAAATGTATTTGTCCCAGAATTTTTTTTTTATGACCACTGGTATTTTCCAGGGAATATAAATTATTAAATCCAAAAACTAGAAGAATTTTAAAATCAAACTGGCATCAACATTAAAAACACCTTGAGCTCTAAAGGTGTAAATTACGACTGACTAAATCCACTACAAAATATTTGTTTTGACCCTCAATTTTAGATCACATGGTGGGGTCAGATGGTCACTTAGTTCGAACAACGATGTAAAGTAATATGTCCATTAGCACGTAGACTATTTACGGGTTCGATTGTACTGAACGAATCTTACTATAAGGTTCAATAATAAAAAGTTGTTTACAAAATAGAGCTAACACGCAAGCCAAGAATGACCTTGATTACGACCAATGATTTTTACTCTGTGTTTACCAATTTTGAATCAAGGTCAGGAACTAGGTCAGCTAAAAACATAATGTAGCAACAAACTGAGTGTTTATCAGGTCAAAACAGAAAAATGATTTTTCCAAAAAAAGTCAAATCCAGTGAATAAAGTTACCGTTACAATAACGTAATGAAATAAAAATAAAATAAAAGAGAATTTAAAACTAACACGCAAGTAATTAAATTACATATACGTAACACTTCCCCCATAAAGCAAAAGAACGATTTATATAATGAAGCTTTCGTTTTACATGTTAATTATACATGAGGTAAAATAAATTACATAAGAAGAATTCTTATGAATTATACAATGTGTACATGAAATAATAGTTATATACACGGGAAAGTGCATCTGCAATTAAATTGTCTTTTCCCTTGAAGTGCCTGATGTCAAGATAATATTCCTGTAATAACAAACTCTACCTTAATAATCTTTGATTTTTGGTTTTCATCTTGTCGATGAAAGTAAGGGGGTTGTGATCACTAAACACAACAGTCGGAGAAGGAGCTGAACTAAGGTAAACTTCAAAGTGCTGTAATGCCAAAATTAAAGCCAAACATTCCTTCTCGATTGCTGAGTAATTTCTTTGGTGCTTATTTAATTTCTTAGAAAAATAGCACACTGGATGACCAACACAATTTCTATCTTCTTGAATCAATACTGCTCCAACCCCAACATCACCTGCATCAACATATAGTTTAAAAGATTGACTGAAATTTGGAGCTGTAAGAACTAGTGCACTTTTCAGTATGGCCATTAACTTGACTAAAGCCCCCTTACATTTTCCAGTCCAAAGAAACTTGTTTTTCTCGCTCAATAAATTTGTCGGGGGTACATCAATATTATACAAATTGGAACAAAATTTCCGATAGTATCCAGTCATACCTAAAAATCGCATCAGTTGCTTTTTACTGACAGGCACAGGGAATTCAGAGATAGCCTTGATCTTAGAAACTTTAGGTTTAACTTGTCCATGTCCCACAATATATCCTAGAGAAGTTACACAAGCACAGCAGAACTCACTTTTAGATAAATTGATTGTCAAACTGGAATCAGTGAGTCTGTCGAAGAATTTCCGAATTGTTGCTAGATGTTTTTCCCAGGTGTCGTTGTATATGATAACATCATCAATGTAAGCATCACAATTATCCAGACCAGATGTAATCATATTTATCAAACGTTGAAAGGTACTTGGAGAACCTTTCATCCCGAACGGCATTACTTTATATTGATAGAGTCAATCTGGAGTCACAAATGCCGAAATTTCCTTTGCCCTTTCCGTCAGTAGAATTTGCCAAAATCCTATCAGAATGTCAAATTTGGTGACATACTTGGCATTTCCAATTTTATCAATGCAATCATAGATTCTTGGTAATGGAAATGAATCTGTTTTTGTCACACTGTTCACCTTTCTATAATCAGTGCACATACGGAAAGTTTTATCTGGTTTCGGAACAGGTATACATGGTGAACTCCAATCACTTTTACCGGGCTCTATAAAATCATTCTCAAGCAAATACTGAATTTCCTTTTTCAAGTATTCTTGTTTGAGAGGGTTCATCCTGTACGGGTGTTGTTTCACAGGTATGGAATTTACAATTTCAACATCATGAAAATTTTTGTCTCTCGTCGTAGGAACATCTGGATATAAGTGCTCATATTCAAATAATAACTGTTTGAGTTCATTCTTTCTTGTTGTTGCAAATGTAAAAAGTTTCTGGTCTAGAATTTTCATAATTTCCGAATTCCGAAGATTTGTCACTCCAAAATCAGTGGAGTCCGATTGCATTCCTTCACTTAATCCTCTGTAAGTGGGACAGGTACAACTAAACTGATTGTATGATTTACCTGGTTATCTCTCTCAATATACTCCTTTAACATGTTTATGTGACAAAGTTGTTTTTATTTTCGCCTCCCAGGATTATTTATGATGTAATTTAAATCATTTACTTCCTTTTCAGCCGTGTACGGACCATAATATTTGTCCTGAAGGGGATTTTGTGGAATGGGCAAGAGAGCCAGATCTCTATCACCAGGCTGAAAACTCCTTTCCTTTGAGTTTTTATCATACCTCACAAAGCCTTTGACAACTTATACTTAAAATTAGAAACCATAATCAAGAAGATTAAGTTCAGTATCTTCATTAGAAAGAAGTCTATCTTCCAACAACTTCAGTGGTCCCCGCACAGTGTGTCCGAAAACTAGTTCAAAGAGACTGAATCCTAAGATTCTTGAACTGACTCCCTAACAGCAAACAAAAGTAAATGAATGCCTTCATCCCAATCTTTACCCGTATCAAAGCAATATGATCGAATCATATTCTTCAAAGTCTGATGAAATCTTTCTAAAGGCCCTTGGCTCTCAGGGTGATAGGGAGAATATTGAATTCTTGAATGCCTAATTCATACATAACTTGCTGGAAAATTCCAGACATAAAATTTGACCCTTGATCCGATTGGACAGGTTTGGGAAGGGCCAAATTGAGTAAAGAACTTTAATCAAAGTCTTTACTATAGTATTAGTTTTAATATTCCTCAAAGGACTTGCCTCTGAGAACCTTGTTGACGCACACATAATGGTCAACAAGTATTGGTTGCCTGACTTGGTCTTAGGTAAGGGACCAACACAATCTACCATTATTCTGCTAAATGGTTCGTCAAACGCAGGAATTGGTTGCAGATGAGCCTTAGGTATATTCTGATTGGGTTTTCCTACCATTTGACAATATGACAAGATCTGCAGTATTTACAAACATCACTTTTGATTTTTGGCCAATAGAAGTGAGTCAAGACCTTGTGATAAGTCTTATTAGTCCCTAAATGACCAGCCAGAGACGTTTCATGGGCCAGACTAAGTATTTCCTGTCTGTAAGATTTTGGAACTACAATTTGATAGTTCACTGACCATTCGTCTCCATTTTCTCATAAGTATTCCATTTTTAATGAAATAACAGACAGGTACTTCAGTGGCTTCAGTTTCACTAATGGCCCTCGGAAGCAACAGGAGATCTCAGGATATTTTTCCTATTCGACGACAAGTGATTGTCGTTTGTCACCCTGATTAGATGAAAGAGAATGAGTAGATAAAAGAGGATCACTGTGATCAATACCTTTTGATTGATCCAAAGAAGGAGTGAAAGTGACCTCATCAAAAGCCTGATCAATACATGTGTCAGCTAAAGGAATACTTTCCTTATCGAAATCATTCTCAAGAGCTTTCTTTGCCATAGCTCTGGTAACTGCACAAGCTGGGTATAAATCAGGAAATTCTTTTTCAATAGGATCAACTTTTTGATCCAAAGAAGGCTTGTCAGTTACAAGTGGATTAACACAACCATTAGAAGAAGGCTTCTCAGAAAAAGGCAAAGTTCCTGATAATAAAAGACTTTGAGAACCTCCTGTATCCCTTAAAAGTTTAATAGGGATAGGATTGGCCAGATCACCCAAGAGTGATATAGAACCCTTCGACATGAATGGCTCATAATTCTCCATAATAAAATCAGACTGGGTTTTCAGTACATAACCGTGACCTTGACCTCTTAGAAATAAGAGCATTTGGGATAGGTCTATCTTGATTCTGATGCCTATATTTCAATTTGAAGCAATCAGAAATGACGTGTTCTTTCTTCTTGCAATAGGTACACGTAGGAAGAGACAAGGATTTTGAATCGAGCTTATCAGAAGCTTGAGTTTTAAACGTTGTGCCAGACTGAGATTTAGAGATAGTCGTATTAGGCTGAAGTACCTTTCTACCAGAAGACTGCTGAGTGAAAGACTTGCATACAACAGGAACTTTATGAGTTAAGAAATACTCATGAGCAGCATGAGCAGCATTTTCCAATGTTTCGATCTTATGCTCTTTAAGATAAGTCTTAATGTCACTAGGGACACTGTTCGTGAACCCTTCAAGTAATACAAGTTGTTTGAGATTTTCATAATCATGTTCAACTCTCTTGGCTAAGCACCATCTCTCAAATAACTGAGCCTTTTCTCTTACAAATTCGACTTAAGTTTGTCCATCTTCTTTTTTATAGTTCCTGAATTTGTGTCGATAAGCATCAGGAATTAACTCATAACCTTTTAAGATGTATTCGTTAACCAAGTCATAGTCAGAACTTTGCTGTTCTGATTGGGATGCAAAGATATTTCGGGCTTTGCCATAAAGGACACACTGCAATAATTGAGTCCAATGCTCCCTTGGCCATTTCAATTTTTCAGCAACTTTTTCAAAATAAGGAAAATATTTGTCTACTTCTTTTTCACTAAAAGGGGGTACTAGCCTAAAATTCTTTGTAATATCAAAACTTGAATTTGTATGTGAAGTGGAAATGTGCTTTTCACTTGCCAGCTCAATTTCTTTCATTCTAATTTGAAATTCCCTTTCATCCCTCTTTTTTTTGCATTTGCTTATCTCTCTCTCTCTCTCTCTCTCTCTCTCTCTCTCTCTCTCTCTCTCTCTCTCTTCTAATTGCATTTGTTTATCTTTCTCTCTCTCCTGTCTCTCTCTCCTCTTTCTCAGATTGTAACTGCATTTGGTTTTCTTTCTCTTTTTCCTGTCTCTCTCTCTCTCTCCTCTTTCTCAAATTGCAACTGCAAATGTTTCTCTTTTTTCTGTAACTGCATTTGTTCTTTCAGTAACTGCATTTGTTCTTTTTGTAACTGCATTCGTTCTTTTTCTTTCTCCAATTGCAGCTGTATTTGTTTCTCTGAACGAATAAGATTCAATAATAAAAAGTTGTTTACAAAATAGAGCTAACACGCAAGGCAAGTATGACCTTGGCTACGACCAATGATTTTTACTCTGTGTTTATCAAATCTGAATCAAGGTCAGGAACTAGGTCAGCTAAAAATATAATGTAGCAACAAACTGAGTGTTTATCAGGTCAAAACAGAAAACTGAATTTTCCAAGAAAAAGTCAAATCCAGTGAATAAAGTTCTCATTACAATAACGTAATGAAATAAAATAAAATAAAAGAGAATTTAAACTAACACGCAAGTAATTAAATTACATATACGTAACACCCTGTTAAAAATTACTAATCCATTTATGTAATCGCCCTGTGATTCCATATTGATTGAGTTTACCTATTAAACCTTTAGTCCAAACTGGGTCAAATGTTTATTTCAAAATCAAGGACGATGGCTATTAGATGTCTGTCACATCTGCGTTTGGCATTAAAGGCTAATGTAACACTAGTTTCAAGTCGAATTAGTTGGTCAATATGAGAACCTTTTGTTTCTAAATCCACACTGGTTGGGATTGATGAGATGATTTTTCTCAGGGTGATATTTAAGCCTTTTGTTAATCATGATTGACATGATTTTGCAAATGTTATTTGTAAGAGAAATCGGTCTTTAGGAGTTAAGGGTTAATGGGACTTTCCTGTTTTAGGGATGGCTATGACTATTGCTTGTGTCCATTTTTGTGGGATATTACCTGTATGCCATATTAAATGTATGAGATCGAGTATTATTAATTCTATATTTTCCGGTATATTTCGATAAATTTCATAGCCCAGTCGGTCTTCTCCAGGGGTGGTAGGTTTTATTTTAATTATTTACTGCATTTCTCCATTCATGTATAGTGAAGTCACCAGTCACTATTGTTTGCTTTGTCAGTGAAAATTTCAGGATGTTTAGTTTCTAATAATTTCACACTGTGTTAAGAATTTTGCGGAATGGTTGTTGTTACTGCTCATCATTGCGAAATGTTTTGCAGTCATGTTTGCTTTTTCTTTGTCAGTGACTGCATCAGGACTTTAATCTTATCCCAGACCTGTCTTGCATGTGCTTTGTAGTTAAGGGATGAGCACAAGTTACGCCAAGAGTTCTTTTTAGCTTCAAGTATAATTTTCTTTGCGTAAGTTTCTTTTAGTTTAAACTGCCGGAAATCTGAACCCAATCTGATGTGTTTGAAGCGATTGAGTGTTTTTTTCTTTTATCGCCAATTTGCATTCCTCTGTCTAGCAAGAGTGCTATTTTTCAGTGTTTCCCAGTTAATAATGGTTGATAATTGGTTGGTACTGATAGTTAGATCAGTAGCTGTTAGCTTACCGCTTCCTGGATCTATTCTGGTGGGGGCACCATTATTAAGCATTATTAGTTTATTTTATTGGGCCCAATTTTCAATAGGCTCTCCTCTTTGCTCTTGATGATCTCCATCCCAGATTTCATTATGGGCATTAAAGTCACCACATATAATCATGTTTTTGTCCTTATTGGTAATTATGTTTCTATAGGTATCCAAGGTGTTATTATTTGTTCCTCCAGAGTCATATATATTGTATAATGTGAGGTTTGGTTCAATTTAAGTTTCACGTATTGGATTTCAATTCCACTGGTATTGTTATGATCTCTGGTGTGTTGATTTCAACCACATTGGTAAAGGTATTGTGGACATAGATATTTAGTCCTCCTCCTTTTTAATTGTTAGTGCGATTTTTGAGGTATTGTTTACCGTATCCTGGCAGTTTTGGTATATATTGGTTATCTTCAAATAGGTGAGTTTCTTGTAGGCAAATGATGTCGGGCTTATTACAAGTTTCTTAAATGGCTATGTTGAATGTTGAATTCAGTGTAATTGTTATTTAGGCCTCAAGAGTTCCATTGTTATATTATCAAGTTTTCCCTATCTCGTGTAATTCATATTTATTTATAATCTTACATATGTTTAATTATTCCCTCTTAAAGTAAAAATCTAGTAAGTTGGAGAACAGAAAAAAGAATTCTTGAATTGGGACTAAGTTGTTTTGAGTTATTTGTAATACGCCCATAACTAACGAGTTAATATAACTTATCATAATATTAAGCTTAATTTCGTTGTCTAATCCTTGATTAGTGTTGACCTTGTTGCTATTGCAGCTGCTAGGGTTTTATATTTGAGGAGGCAGTTTCTGGGATATATTAGAGAGTCTTGTATGGGTTGGATTGCCTATTTTGCCTTTTTCTCCTTGTGGTATTGAGGGGTTTTCATGGCTGTTATTTTTGCATTGCTTGGGGTTGAACTATTTCTCTGATTATTTGCCTGACTGGTAGCCCTTTTTATTACTATTGTTGTTTTCTTTTGAAGGATTTGAGGGAAAATTGGTTACAGTTGGTTTCTGATTGGTTATCTCCTGATCTTCTACATTGCTTCGGTTTGGTTCAGGTACTGTAGGGTGAACGACTTTTTCCTGTTTGATTGATTGAGAATGTCTTGATTTCCAATCGTTTGCTTGATCGAATTTCATTTGAGCTTCTTTGCACGTTATATCTTTTTCATTCATTAGTTAGATAATACCTCCTTCCCTAATTGCGTGTATACACTCCGGGGACCTATGTGTATGCCTCCTTTTGCAGTTAGCGCAGGTTGGAGATGTCAATTTGCATTGGTCTTTATGGTTCCCTCCGCAGTGGTTGCACTTTGTTTTACTTCTGCACTTTGTCGAAATGTGTCCCCATCTTTTGCAATTTGCGGAGAATTCGGGTTTATTTTCATATCTCTCAAGTGGGTATAATTTTCCATATGGTCCTAGCAACACCAATAGTGGTGGTGGCGTGAAAAATCTAGTAGGACAGTGGAGGTTTCTAGTCCTTGTCCATTACTTAGTCTTGTTGCACTTTTAATGTCGCTTCCGTAAAATATAATTTCTTTACCTATGTCTTCAATGGTTCGATTTCTGTGGGATCCTTTTAGTTTCATTATTGCTTGGAATCCTGTCGGTGGTCGACTATCTTCTTTCATTTTTGGAAGTTTTATATTGTGTCTTGGTTGTTCTTTATGTCCTTGTGGGTACTCGCCTTATTTTTGGTGGTCAATAAGTTATGCCTGGTGATCTTAACCTCAGTTCCTCCTAATGTATAGATTTCCAGGTACTTGGCCATTTGTTTCCCGGTACTACACCAAATTATGAAATAATTTATGTTTGGCCTGATAATTTTGAATTCTCCATGGTGCTGTTTTGCTGGTTCAGCAGCTAGACTTTTGTTACTGATATTGTTCAGTTTTTTGTTGCAGCTACTTACATATAATGTTAGTTGCTCCTGCTTCTCATGTTAGTTTCCTGCTTCTTCGTATCAGCGTTCTGATTGAGGTCTTCTTTGTTTGGGTAGATTGTAAAGATTTTATTGGTATTTCTGATCCTTTTTTACTGTCATTGTCCTTTTTCCTGCCTAGTTTCCATTATTCTTAGTGGTCTTGATGGTTTGTAGTCCTTTGATCGATTTTTTTCCTTTCCCACTGGTGACTGGCAGTGGAGTATATGTGTTGGATATTTTTTCCAGTATGGATGATCTAATTGTTTAATTAGATCGTCAACTTCAGCTTTGTTTCTTACATATACTATAGGTGGTTTAGATGGTCCTGGTTCTTGACTACAATGTATCTTGTTTTTTAGTTTGTTGTTAGCTTTCTGTTCTGTCACCAAAATGAATGGATGGATAGATTTTCGACCGTAACCTTTCTTGTTTAATCCATGCTCCCACGTTTTCTTTCGTTTATTTGGTTTATTGCTTGATCGGTTGACCTACCGCACTTGGTAGTTTCTTCTATCCCTTCCGATGTTGTAGGAGGTGCTTTGTTACTGTGTTCCATGCTTGTTGTTACTATTTCAGCATACGTTTTCTTTTTTTTTTTTTTTTTGACTCTTCTTTTTCTCCTCCATTTGTTGCTCGTCTTCCTTGTTTTGGTTATTCTTTGTTATTTTGTCCGATTTGTTAACTATAATTACTTCTTCTGACTTGTTACTTCCAGTTTCTTGTGTATCTTCCTTGATTTTGTCTTTGTTGTCCTGTGGTATCCTGTCTTGTCCTGACATCTCATGAGTTATTTTGATGCTAATCGGTTTGGGTCTGTCTCTTGATATTTCATCCATGTAATAATCAATACTTACCTGTTGTGTTGAGTCCCTTTTGCTGTCGCAGTTTTGTTGTGTCCACTTCTTTACTGCTTTGATGTGTCTCTGTACTTTGTTCTGTTTGTGCCTCGGGGGGAGTCAGTGTCGTCATAAGTTTAGTTTATCTACAAGGTTAATTTCTTCATGATTCCTCCTCTCACATTTTCCCTTATACTCCAGGGGAAAGAATATATTGTTATCTAGGTTAAGAAAGTCCATTTCTTTTGGAGACTGTGAAATTGCATTGTTTACCTTTGGAGTGGGGGATGAGACCATGTTGGAAATTGGGGTAGGCACTAATACCTGTTCTGACAGATTTCGAGTCATGGTTTCTCTCATCGTAGGACTGCTACGGAAGTGTCTTATAAGAGTTTGGGTCGGATTTTGAATCGGTTTTGCGTGATACTGGGGCTTATGGGGCTGGATTCTACATACTTTTACAAGCTTACAAACTAACACACTAATACCAATAAAACACACTATATTCCATACCATCACACAGTGGAGAAGGAAAGTTCTTTCTTCCAAAACAACACACCCAGACCATCACCTACAATCACCAATCCTACCAAACACATTATCACACAAGCAAAGTGAATTAGTGTTTATAGTCACACTACTCAACTCTAACTCACAAAAATTCATTAGACTATTGAAATTGGGTTTTGTTTGTTATGAAAAGGCACACACACACACACACACACACACACACACACACACTAACAAAAATAGCCTTTATGGCAAATTAATCAGTCTCTCTTTTCGGGAGATATGGTTAGCCCTGAAAAGGACTGTTTGGAGAGCTCGACAAGCACCTGGTCAATGACCGCACCTCCCAGGTCTAGCACCACACACACAGCGTCTACTCCAATCATTCTCCCCATTTATTCCTGTTGCTTGGAGCGCAGATGGGGGATGGCTGGATTCACTATCTCATTCCTCAGTTTGAGGGATAGTCAAGACTCGTTCCCTCCTTCTTCTATGCCAGACCCGCGGATGTTGTGGTCTCAGCGGCTCCCACTCTCGCCTCTGTCTCTCCAATTCCTCTTCCCAGTTTTCAATCTGGGGGACAGCGGCCGTCGGTGGTGGTGGTTGTGTCTGTTGTACCTGGCGTTGTGGTGGTGGTGGTGTTCTCACCACTGGCTTGACCACACAACTCTGCCTCAGGATGAGGTGAAGTAAGATTGGTCTTTTATTTTCCTCCTCTTCTATTTTCATCGCTTCCTCAATTGACTCCATGGCTAGCTCGTTAAGGAGGCGACAAGCATACTCCAGATGCATTTGGAGCTCAAGTAATTTTGAGATTCTACTCATCTTCTATATCTTGCCACGTTGACGATGTGTAGTCAGAATGACTGACTGAACTTGAATTAACATCGCTTTCGCCAAGAAGGCATGCGCGACGAGTTTATTACAGCACAGAGGGTTAATTAATTAATCGCGGGAGAAGGAAAGAAAGCCTCACCCCGCAGTGCATTTATGCACCCAAAGTGTGCTGATTAATTTGTCCGATTCCGGAGCATTTATACCCCACGGGACATACGATGGGTGGGAATAGACACACACATGCCCATCGTCATAGTATGTTTCTATGATAAGACGCTTATTGGGGATAACAACCCATTCATACCGCCACCCCGGTTCCGTGCTTACACCCTAAATTGTGGTACCTGTTAATTTAGACGAGTGAAAATAGTTCCACATTTCGTTGTGTTATGGTGCGAGCAAGGAAGAGGAGGAGAGGGACTCGGCGAGAGATGACAAGCCTCAACTGAGATACTGAAACCCTGGGTCGTACTCTAATCAGATTTAGTCCAGTTAGTCTAATGGACAGTTTAAAATACCAACAACGTGTAAGCCACCTATGCAATTAGCCAAATAAAAAGAAGTCAAAGAAATTTCATTAATTAATATATTCATATAAGTTTGAATTTAGTGTACAAAGTGTACTTTTAATTTACAAAATAATCCCAATCAGCTGAGTCTAAATGACTCGTTGTTATTTTTATATCACGCAGAATTACAATAAAGAAATATAATTATGATGGCGGTGAGTAAAGGATCAAACCAGGTTTACGATATAGAAATTATCAAAAGAGGATTTCAATAGCCAAAAGGAAAACCTCATACATTCAGGCAATCTTAGTCATACATCGGTTTTTTTTTTCACTCCCGAATTGCTGACTTGGATCTTCTTTCGGACGTCGACAATTTTCATCTGTATAAGCTACATCTCAGCAATAGCTATATTCCGGAGTTTCTGGAGTGGCTGCCTCTATTCATGGAATGGCACCTCCCGTCCAACCACTGGAATTCTCGCAATTCCTCCTTGTAACTTCTTACAGGCCAGTTGTTACTCAGGTAGATTCCCGCCCAGATATCCTGGTGGATGCCTCCTTCGCTCACAGATGGTCAAAGTGGCCCCCCCCCCCCCGTTCAAAACTAGTGGCATTCCTCGCCGAAAATAAGTCTGCGGTCTGTACTTGTTTCTTTATCTTGTTCTGATGATGGTAAAACCTCTCGTAGTATTTGGTATGAGATGGGTTGGTCGGCTTAGTCCGTTGCATGCTTTCCACGTCACCGTAGCCACGCTCCATTACTATTCTTGGCTAGTAGTTGGCTACACGCGGGAGCACGTGTATCCTGCTTTCGGCCTCCACCCTTTTCCCTGTGAAGTAGTACTCCGATGTTCTCTGCTAGACGTCTCTGCCCTGAATGTGTGTAGCCAGACTGATGATGATGAAATTGAACGTAAGTCGCTTTCGCCCATCGGGCATGCGCGACTGGTTTATGCCCACAAAGAGGGCTGTTTAATTGTTCTTGAGAGGGGAATCAGAATTACTCCTCTCAAGGCGTTTACGCACACAAAGTGTGCTCCTTAATTAGACCAACAAGTTGTGGGACAATAAAGTCCCGTACGACTTGTCTTGGGGCTAAAGGAGTGGGAATGAACCCAACACACACTCAATTTAAATTAATGTCTGTCTACTGCAGTATGAGACGTCTAGTTGGATTGGGCACTGCTCTTATGACGTCACCCCGGTTCCGTGCGTACACGCTCTCCGGGGCACCTGATTTATAGACGAGTGGGAATCGGCCCACACACTCGTCTTTTAATGTCCGAAATGGAAGGAAGAAATGAACTCGGAGGGTGACAATCAGCGTCAGCCGGAACGTTCCTGAATGCCATAAAATAATTACTATCAAATTATACCCAGTTATCTACACAATGGGTGAATCCTATTACCAATTTTGTGTAAGCCACATTTGTAATTAGAGTCACGCCTTAGTTTTAGTGATAAATTTTCCTATCTTAGAGTTTGATTTAAAGGTACAAATTTCTTATATAAATCAATAAAATAGGTCTAAGGGACCAACAAAAACTTTTGATTGTCAAGTTAGGAAATGTGGTTTTAATTTAGAACGGTGGTCAAAGGATCATATTAGGTTGTCAGATAGTATTATCGAATCGAGATTTCAAGCCAAATTGGAATCTCTTAATAAATGGCAATTAATATTATCCCTAAGAAGGGCTGAGATTACACCTCAGAAAACGGTATAGGAACGGCTTTATGTCTTCTGGAGACTGACGAACTCACCGCTTTATATGCCTGAAGCACTGACGTGAAAGAGAACATCCCTCAGACAAAACTAACAATATACACACCACTCACTTTACTTTTTTCATACAAACACACTCTACTACCACCAAGACATACAACCATACATCAAACAAACACTATCATGCAAGCAAGTGTACGAAGTGTTTATAGACACTCTTATATCCTTACCTACAAAAACATTAACATACAAACACCTAGATATACCAATATGGCAATAGGGTAGTATCACTTTTCTAGACCTTGGGGATAGCCCTGAAAAGGGCTGTTTTGTTTTAGAGGTTTTGGCAATCTCTCTTAACGCCTGGGATTACGTCCTTGTTTCGGTGCAGACTTTCCTACAGGATATGGCCTGCTTCTTCGAAAGGAGAAGGAGAACTCATTGGTGTCCACTCTAAGTCGACAAAGCCTCTTTTTTGCTCCTGCTGTTGTTGTTGTTGTTACTGCTGCTGCTGCTGCTGCTCTCTCTCTCTCTCTCTCTCTCTCTCTCTCTCTCTCTCTCTCTCTGTTGTTTCTGAAGAATGTGCTTCTTCTTGCTCCTTTCTTATTTCTTCTCAAAAGACCTCTTCTGTGAAGTATTGTGCTGTCTTAACCATTCTCACATTTTCTATCTCTTCTGGCTTTCACATCAGGTTTTGCCTGACACGATATAAATACACGTCGTCATCGTTCCGCATGGCTAATTTGGAAGTCATCTTTACTGGTTGACCAGTCAATATTGAATGGCCAGACTGCGGATACGGTTACGGTGTTGGATTTAAGTCGCTTTCGTCCATTGGACATGTGCGACCTGTTTATGTCCACCGAGTGGCTTGATTAATTGGTCGAGAGGGTAGCTATTGAACCACTACCCCTGGCTGTTATGTATGCAAAGCATATTAATCAATTATGATGTCCGGGCGAGCCAAGGGAGGATGCGAGAGTGGGAAGAGCGGCCTCAATACCACCGAACGCACCCCCAAACATCCAGAGATCCAGGTCTAATATCCTCGTTTTGCGATTTGGTATGATAGATTTTTGTGCCTTTCCTGATTAGGAAGAGACTAGTCTTTGAGGTATAATTGTTTTTAATTGTTGTGCAGTATTTATTGTAATGTGATAATAATTAGTTTTATTTGGCCTAATATAATAATTTTCGTTCCGCTTTGTGTAGAAGGGCTTTTTGTCGCCTTATATATTTTTATGGACCTACCATTAAATAAAAAAAAACAGATTTTTATTACCCTACTGGCCCCATTGTGGAGCAGGACCTGATGGCTGAGGAGTTTTGCCACCTTATGTTTTCTAATTTTAGGGCCAAATAATATTGGGATTGCTGCTTTCATTGACTAGTCCCTGCCATGCTGTTAGTTAGTATAGAATGAAATGAAAAAGAAGGAATAAGTGAAGTTATAAGTGTTTAAATAATTTATCCTATATGTAGCTATATTTTTCCTGAAAGAAGGTTTAGGTGAGTCCTGTTACCATTAGCATTGTCTGCAACCGCAGCACGACGAGGTGGGGGGGGGGGGGCGGGAGATCCATCTTTCTCAATCGGTATAGAGTCCGCCATATGCACAGTGGCATTACTCTACACCCTAGGCGCCTGGTATCCAGCTTTTCCTATATTTCTTGATCCATTTGGCCTTAATCCCCCCCCACACACACAAGTACCCTGCGTTGTATACACTTGATAGAAGAACTGCATGAACTATGAAAAGGGATTATGTATATTGTGATATTTTCCTATGCATTTTAGGAATATGCTAATATTATGGTATGTAGTATGTAATTAATAAGTTACCATAGCATTGCTTAATGATATCCGGGTATATCCAGGGGGGAATTAATATGTTTCTGTTTTTCTTGTAGGGTTGTTCTTTGGGTATGATATTCTGGACATATATTAAACATATGTGTAAGATCTTCTGTTTGTGGGCAATGAGGGCAATTAGTGTTTCCTATATTATTGTCCTTAATATATTTACCTAGGCTGCTGGCCAATAGAGTTTTCCCTGTTTTGATTCTATTTATTATCCTTTGGTCTCTCATTTTATCCAGAATAGGGGTTTTGATGTTACATATTGTTTGCTTTTGAATTTCAAATAGTGTTCTTCCTTTCTTACTGGTTTCACATTCTTTTTGACATCTTTGGTTAATCTTGTTTTTAAGTTGACTATATAGCTCATGAATACTATAGTTTATTTCAGTTATTGTGCCATTCATTATATATTCTTTGACTTTTGCGTCGGCTCTATCATTCCCTTGACGGTTAATGTACGAGGGTACCCACATGTGTGTGTCCTTTCTCCTTTAATTTCCGGAGTAGAAGTTGAGTTACCTGTAAAAAGTTGTTCCTACTTTTCGAATTATCTGTTTCTATGGATCTTAGGACACATAGAGGGTCTGTGATTATAAGATGGTCTTTGGTTATTGCATCGGTCATGTTGTTGATCCACTTAAAAGCTTAAATTATCGCCGAGAACTCTGCTGTGTCGATAGAACTTCCGTCAGGTAGTCTGCTTCCAAACTCATTATCGACGCTAGGGATGACCACTGCAGCAGCAGTTTGATTTAGTTCAATACGTTTCGATCCATCTGTGTAAATAATACAGTAGTTTTGGTATTTTTGATCTATTGTGCTTATAATATCTGATAGAATTGCCATTGCATTGTGTTGCTTTTTTCCCATATTTAGAGCTTGTAAATTGATATTAGGTGGTTCATTTCTAGATTGTGTCGGATCTAAGTATATTATTGGATCTGCTTGTCAGTTGGTTAGTTGTAATTATCTTTGCATGTCGTGAATTTGTCTTCCTCCTATTGGGAAGGGATCCAGATTACATTTTTGTACAGCCTTTTTTCGAGGATGGTCGTTTTCATGGATTGAAGTCCTTGCAGCATACCTTAGCAATTGTTCGTCCCTTCATAGTTGCAATGGGAGTTCCCCTGTAAGTATTTGAATTTCTTCCCTCGAAGTATTTTTTAAAGGATCCTGTACATAATTTGAGGGCTTGATATTGGATACTGTCTAAGTTTATTTTAGTACTGATGGGCTCGCCGAGTTGTAGACCTGAGACTCACAGTCTAATTTTGATCTAATTAAGGCTTTATAAAGTTTAAGTAGTGTGTTATGGTCAGCACCCCAGGTTGTTCCTCTTATATTCCTAAGCAAATGTAGGTCTTGATTACATCTTCTAATTAGGTCTTTATTTGGTTTTTCCAATTTAGGTGTTCGTCTAACAACATCCAAAGGAATCTAGTTACTTTAACGAATTGTATTTGGGAGTTTTCTATTCTAAAATCGAATATCTTTTTCCTTCTTTAGTGAGGGGGAGAAAAGCATTCCTACAGTTTTATTGGTCGAAATTTTGAATCCCCACTTGTCAGCCCAATCTCCAATAGCATTAAGGTTAATTTACATTTGAATGATCATGTTGTAGTTTTCTGGGTTACCTTGTCTCCAAATTCCACTGTCATCAGCGAACTGGGATAAGTCTAGTTCATTTGAGTTAATGGATTTACCAAGATCGTTAATCATTATATTAAATAGGGTAGAGCTGATAACAGCTCCTTGTGGGGTTCCATTGTCTAGGTTGTATGTGTTCCTAATATTGCTTCTTGTTTTAATTTTTCGACCTGTTAAAAGGTTACCAATCCATTTGTGCATTCGACTGGTAATTCCGTATTGATTGAGTTTAGCAATAATTCCCCTAGTTCATCTAGATCAAATGCTTCTTCTAGGTCTAAAAAGATGGCGATTAAATGTCTATCGCATTTACGTTTGGAGTTGAAGGCTAATTTAATGCTAGTTTCTAATCGAATTTGTTGATCAATAGTTGACCTTTTATTTCTAAATCCACATTGATTTGATGTGATAAGATCATGTTTTTCAAAGGTGATATTTGAGTCTATTTTTAATATTTGAGTCTATTATTAATCATTATTTCCATAATCCTACATATATTATTGGTGAAGGAAATTTTCCTGGAGGAATTAAGGTTTGATGGGTCTTTTCCCGGTTTTGGGATTGATATGACTAGTGCCTGTTCCCGTTTAGTTGGAATATTTCCTGCAATCTAAATTTGGTTGAGTAGGTCTAATATAACTTATTCCATATTTTCTGGTAGTTTTTGTAAATTTCGTATCGCAATTGATCTTCACCGGGAGAGGTGGGTTTTTGTCATTTATTGCTTTTTCTATTCATGTAATGTAATTTTGTCACTAATTAGTGACCTGGCACTATCGATTGCTTGATCAATGAATAGTTCAGGGTAATTTGTTTCTAATACATTGCATTGGTTAATAAATTTGTAAGAGTGGTTCTTTTTACTGTTCAAATATGCAAAATGTTTGGCAGTCAAGTTAGCCTTATCTTTATCGGTGACTGCTCCTGTGATAATTGGGGTAATTTTGGTTGTTTTTCCTTTAAGAGATTTGATATTATCCCAGACCTCTTCTGCACTGACCTTGGAGTTCAGGGAAGAGCAGTATTTGTTCCATGAATGTGTTTTGGCGTCCTTAATAATTTGTGTGGCGGATTCTTCTTTCTGTTTATATGATATAAAGTCAGATCCAAGTTTAGTATGTCGAAAGTGGTTAAGTGCTTTCTTTATTTCTTTGATAGCTTGTTTGCATGCATCTGTCCACCAAGGCATTGGGGTTTTTGTTCCTTTGCCGCTAGTCTTAGGAATGTTTTGTTTTGCGGCACCAGTTAGTATCTTGGTAACATTTTCTTAGTATAGTACCATATTAGTGTTTCGTACTTGGTCAACTGTAATTTTGGATAAGGAGTCCCAATCCGCCTTGTCAAAATTTCCACTGGGGGATGCTAGTGATGGATGTTCCTGGCGCTTTAATGGTGATAGCAATCGGAGAATGATCACTGCCAAGGGTACTATTGTGTAGCACCTCCTAGTCAGTATTTGTGGCTAGATGTGGGGCGCTGATAAATAAATATAGTGCCGTTAGTTTTCCAATGTTAGGGTCTATTCTAGTAGCGGCAACGTTGTTGAGTATCACAGGTTTATCTTTTGTTATTCATTTTTCATTCAATTTACCCCTTTGATCTTGATGTTCGCAACCCCATATTTCATTATGGGCATTGAAGTCTCCACATATTAAAATGTTTTTCCTTGTTGTTTAATATTTTCCTATATTCTTTCCACCTGGATCATAAATAGTATGTATTATAATTGTTGTTTGGTTGGTTTTTATTTTCAATTGTTGGACCGTTCGTCGTCAGCTTGTATATTAATCAGATTGATTTCAGGGAGGGTGTCAATGATATAGGTAGCTAATCCTCCTCCCTCTTTTTGATTGCCCCTGTATTTAAGAAAAAGTCAGCTGTAACCTGGTATTTTAGAGTATACTTGGTTTCCCCAAATGGATGTGTCTTTTGCAGGCAAATTATATCGGGTTTTTGTTACTTTCTTTAACTGCGATATTAAGTTCAATTAGGTTGTTTACTAAGCCACGACAGTTCCACTGCCAAATTACGATATTTTTCCGGTTGTTATATATATCTAGTGTCATGCTTTATGGCCAAGTTTTACATAAATAAAATGTTGAACCAGTTATTTGTTTGAGAAGCTAAATTCGATAGTATTCGAAAGAAACTTTGTCTTTCAACCTGATTGTTATGGGTTATTTGTATTATACCCTTTAATAATTCATTTATATAGTTTGTGAATATAGTTAGATCAATGCTCTCTTTTAGGTTGTAATCAGTGGGAATATTTTCATTGACCTTGTTACTATTATCTTTGCTTGTGATTTGCAATTGCATTTGGGGGACTGATTTTGGATCTGCATTTGAGGAGTATGGGGGATTGTTTAGTTGCATTGCCGCAGGTCCTGTTACTATTAATTTTGCTTGTCTTTTGCAGTTGAGAGGGCTGTTTTGGGGTCTGTTTTGGAGGTGGGGGGGGTTGGTTGCATTGCTATTTGATTTATCCTCTTTATTTGCGTTGCTTTTTGTTGTATTTCTGTTACTTTTGAGGTCCAGCTGAATTTTGGCCTGTTCCTTTTTGTTTCGTTCTTGTGCGTTTCTTTCCTTTCGGGTATTGGGGTTTCTGTTACTAGGGTTTTCAGATTCTTAGGATTTTGTGGATTCTTTGTTCTCATCTTCAGGCTTGTTATTATTTTTATTATGGTTCTCTTCTTTCCTCTATTTTGATTTCCATTTCTTGGTCTGGTCAAATATATACTTGGCTTGTTTGTAATCTATTTCCTTTTCATTCATAAGGTTGATTATCTCTTTTCCTTGGTGTACAATATAGACTCCGGCGATTTCGGAGTGTGATTTTATAGGTTTTCGTTTGCCCTTGGTTGAGTAGAGATTTTCCATTACTTCATTAATATTTTTATTCTTACTTATCGAATTAATGATCTCCTCTGTTGTGATTTTTCTGGTCTGTGTGTCTTCTGATTTTCCATTCGTGTCTATCTTTGGTATCGAAGGTGTCGTTATCTCTAAAGGATATTCTACTGAGCTTTTCCCCTTAGGAGTTGTTTGTTAATCTTCCTGTTCAAGCCTGCCGATCAGGTGAAAGACATCGTCCGGTGTGCGTTTTGTCATGCCACTACTTTCATTGGTGAGTTGGATCGTTTCCATGTTGTCCATTTTGATTGGTGTTACTACTAGGGTTGCAGTGTGGTGGACAATCGTGTAGATTCAGTAGGTATTTGAGCTTGTATTCCTGGTTATGATTTCCCTAGTTGTAGGACTAATATAGAAAATCCGTAAGAGGGTTTGTTCTGGGTTAATATTTGTTCCCTGGCTTGGATTGGACTTGGGGGTGAGGGTAGAGGTGGGCGTGGAAATAGAGTTGGGAGTTTGGGATCCACATTGTAAGGTTTGATTGGATTCAGGGTTATTAAGGACTGGTTTGGATCTCTTCATTTTTCTACTAGTTTGCTAATTTTGTTGATTTCAGGCTGTTTGGACATTAAGGGCACCTTACTTCTAGTTCCTTTGGACATTGTTGATCTAGGACAATATCTTGGCTTGGAAAACTATCTAGATATTTTAATTTAAATTAAATTTGTTTTTACTAGAAAAGCCTTGGATACTTGGTTCAACACGTTCCGCTCAGCAGAAAATCTCAGCATGCCATCAATTAATAACCACCAAGGATTACGCCCATGATTTTGTTGGCATGAAACCTAACTCTTGTTTTAGATATGTGATGAATCCTTGCAAAACCAAATTGTCTTGTACGCAAATTTGGATTGGTGGAAAAAGGCGTCAAAAGACGAAAAAATACGCCAAATAGAAATTTAATGCTTAATAGTCGAATGCCAAAGGGCATTACGAGACAATGTACAATTAATGACAAAATGTGGAAATATAATCACTGAGAGAATTGAAAATGGTTTAATCCTTACGAGACAATGTACAATTAATGACAAAATGTGGAAATATAATCACTGAGAGAATTGAAAATGGTTTAATCCTTAATATATTTCGAAGAGATGTTAGAAAGATGAAATGGATAGAAAGCCTACGTGAAAATAGCATATATTGATGCTGGTTAAATGTGTGGAAAGGCACATATTATATCCTATCTTACTTGATGGCCAGACTTTCGACCGCCCCGATTTATAAGTTTCAAGCTCGAACTAGATAGAAAACATACCTTAAGTTTTTTTTGTAGGAACGCTATAGATAATATAACCCAGAGGGATTGAGAGAAGTGAAAGAGTATATATTCATACAGTATCCGCTTTAAAAAAAAAAAAAGAACAGACACCCATTTTTTCAAAATACAACATTTTTTATTCATAATCAACTAATCAAAAAATAACCATCAATACAACATCAACATTTTCTTCAAACAGAAACTTATTTACAGGGATGACAACGTTGTGAAGTCAAGCTCGACTTCCACTGATTTAGGTCATTGGTCGTCAGTGTTGATCACATAAGCTTGATTGTCTTTAGGTTTGCGATGAGGAAGTTCATCCTTAGCGTACACGACGGCATTCCATGAAGCGGTGTACAAACTTTTTTCAAAAGGTAATGAAGTTCCCAATTATCCATTTTTTTCTTGGTCTTTCACAGGTAATCATGAGTCATCAATTCAATCCTCACAATCTGTCAAGTAAATGGTTCTTGGCTTCGTCTCTGTACTGTGGAAAGAGAGCTTCTATTTGACGGATCTCCAGCGAAGACAATGGAGGGGAGGAATAGTCACGCAAGTCTTTATAACACTGATGCAACACTGCTTCTTCCGAGATTAGACCCCAAGCGTCATCTAGATACTCGACCAAATTTTTCTTCTTGGCTTATCATCAGGCATTTATCGTACTGAACTTGACTGGGATGATGGTGTTGACATCCTTAACAATGCTAGTGGGTCAACCATGTAATTTATTCTATCAGGTGCTTAGCAAAACAGGCGACTAAATGTTCTTCTTGTTCTGGCCATCTCGACACCGTGATGTCCTCGTCGTTTTTGTCTTTTGGTTCTGCTTCAAAGACATCATTGTCTCTCATCTCCAAAGAGGCTCCACAGTCCAAAGAGAGACAAGAGTCTACCATAGCTTCTAATAATCTAGAATCACTTCTCTCAAACTGTTGACTTCTAGAGTATTGTTGAATTCTGCATACAAGATGGCGTTCACCGTGTTGGGTAGAGCTTCTCCAAACTGAAGTTCTACACGAAGTTGGCCTGATTTTATAGGTTGGAAATGTCCATCGTCTCTGCCTTGGTCAGGACTAATATCAAATAGCCCACAAAGCGTAGCCTCCTGCATAACCATCGTACGAAATGCCGTGGCTGGTGTTGGTCCCTAACTATCCCGTGGCCTCGTACAGGGGCAAGTACGATCTCAAGTAATTTTTCTCGGCAAACTTAGGTTTAAAGGATTTGGTACATAAGGGCTTGCCATCTCGACTGACTTCGATCTTGGACACTTTGTAATGCTTAAATTCGAAACGACTGGCAGTGATGGCTCCGTTGAGGGCTTCATTGCTGGCGATACCAGCGATAAAACGTTTGGGTAACTGTCCTTGGAAAAGATGATCTTCGATCTTGGATCGGAGTTCAGCTGCGATGGTGAAAGTTTTAACTTCCACGCATCTTATAGGATACTTGGCGGTCGTTCTGCTCAAAGTGTGGCTGATGTCGTTTCCCACTGAAGGTAACACTTCCACGCGTCGCACGCAGTCTGCCTTCTTGGATGATGGTTTTTTACTTGTTTGCATGAGCCATCAAATGGTAAACAATACTGCTTCGATTCAGTCTCAGGCGGATATCCACCCCATTCAGCAAACACTTTTCTTGCAACAACATGTCCAAATGCAAACGATCCATCAGTTCTAAACTACGTCCTTGCAGGATTTTCTTTAGACGGTCATTAAAGCCCACATTGTGAGGATTGTCAGCTTCTATCACGGCTGTGTCGTTGAACTTGTCCTAGCCTGCTGTGCCAGGTTCTTACTAAGCAAGCATCCAGATGAGTATTCATGGCGTCTTTTCTGTACGCCAAGAAAATTTCAAGGTACGCTCAGTAAGGTTAAGTATACATGCTGCTGATGACCAGTTTGTTATTCAAGTACCAATCCACCTCGCTGAACAAGGAATGCATGAAACTGTTGACGGGAGTTATCTAGCATCAGCTCCTGGAGCGGTGTCGTCCGTTTTGAGAACTTTGACTTTAGATATAAGTAACTGATATTCAGATTGATGTAATCTTCGGGCTGTCCTTTGATTTCAAATTCGATGGGGACTGAGGGGGTCAAAGAGAAGATAGGATGAAATTCTACCCATGGGGATTCTTGCATCGTCATCATGGTGGGCGGCATCACAAACAGATCCTGTTCTGACCTGGATCATTTGCAAGACTCTCGGTACATCATTTTTTTCTCTTCAATATTGAAAGACATCTAATTCTCTTACGGTTCTTCTTTTCTTGGTCCTCTGGAAGGGTGTCTTCGTCGTCTCTTTCTGCCTTGTCCTTGCTGTGGCGTGAAGGACGAATGAATGCCTTGCTCAACATCGTGCAGCGCATTTATAGGAGTTTCTCGTCGAGGCAAAATATCTTTTCCTGTTTGAAGCAACACATTTTTCCCTGCTCTCAAGAAAGTTTCTTTGGGATTTTGTTTGTCGACGATGACATTTTAGAGAAATTCTTTTCCTTGTGTCAAATCGGCATCTTTCAAGCCGTGCAATCCTCGTGCCACCATCGGTTTCAGGACGGGGGCCACAGAACGCAACGCAGATTTCATCATACCTCCTAAACCATGTCTTCGCTGTCAAGCGACTCTTCGGTACACAGGATACATGACTTGCAAGTCGCTAGAGAATCTTTTCAAAAATGGAGTTTCACCGTGACTTTTCCTTTCGAGAATGAAATATTTTGTCCCAGATCTCCTTTTATACCAATGTTGTCACTGTCGAAATACGACTTGCGGACTGGCAAATAATGAGGATGCACAGATTTGAGGTGAACGTGATAGGTTATTCCACTTTTCTCGTAAGCAGCAGCGGCAGAATCCACTTTGAAAGGAATGACTCGAAGTAACGGTGCGGCTGTGTTTCCAACCACGTTGTACTCCACCACATCAGAGTACACAAAGATCAAATTCAGTCCTTCGTTCATGTCCACAGGGTAACGAAAATACTTGTAAAATCGATCGTTGTTGTTGATGTCTCTGGAATAGGGGGGACAATTTGAGGTATCCACCCAAAATCTCAAACAAAGTGGGATGAAAAGTGATGGAAAACGTTTTGACATCCCAAAAATCTCATCAGCAAGCGAGGAACTGTTTGTAGTAATCGATTGCAAAGTGGCTTTGGTAGAAATCATTCATCCCATGTCAAGACACTTCGTTTAGTTTACTCGAGGATTTTGCCATATTGATCGTCGTTGAAAATATCACCCATCGTTTCCACCGAATGTTGTGCACTAAAGTAATAGCCTGCCGAAATTTTCATGCTATAGATGCTTATGCTGGATTGGCATGTGATGGGTTTTTTGGATATGTAAAAACAAGGATCGTTGACATCCAATTGTTGTTGCACCTGTTCGTTCAGGATTTCGACTTCGTTCGATTTCCATTGACATTTTGGACTTGCGTGGGATGAATTATTTCTACCAAAGCCACTTCGCAATGTTCTTCGTGGTCCAGTTGGATGACCTGAGGTAATTGGCCGTGCAACAGCACAAAATGTTGTGGGGAAACACATCCATGGAACTGTCACAGGGTAAAGTTAAGTAAAATTGGCTATTTATAGATCGAGAGTTCTGCTTTCTGTGTAGGCATTCGAGTTCAAAGGAGTTTCCAAAAGAGGGCTGTTATGACTGTTTGAGGAGTGACTGACGTTGGTCGCAAGGCTCCCGTTGTTACTGGAATATTTCAGGGAAGGACTGGGTAGAAGGTAACCGAAGCAACTGCTCAATAAAATGATCCACAATTGTTTGTCTCCTTGTTGCAAACTCAAATTGGCGATAGCGCACTGACGACACAACCACAAAGATCTGGCAGAAAAAGACGATTGTGTTTTATAAACACATTCTCGACACCACACGCACAGGAGTTTATTTCGTAGATCTTGCAGAGAAGAAGTCGGAGAAAAAGTGGTCGCTGTTGTTGCTGATGCTGTGTTGAACGGCATGATGGCCACTTCTTTTTATAGTCGATGACTTTCGAAGCGTCGATCCAAGAATCAAAACTCGGAGGATAATCTTTCCAACGCACTTTCACTTCTTTGACACGACGTTGGCCAACTTTACGGGTTCTTCGATGTTGTGCACCTCGTCTTCTTGCTTGGTTACTCGTTGTAACTCAGGCAAGTATAACGTTCCTTTAAACATTTCACCGCTTTTGTCTTCCAATTTATAGACGGAAGGATGGCGGCCACGCACTCGTCCAGTGACGCGAAACAATTTGGTGGTCCAGTTAGGTAAGTAACCTTGGTCGAAAGTGCATTTGGTTTTGCTAATGCGCACCCAATCTCTCGTCGTCAACAGTCCAGGTTTCTTGGGGACAGCAGCAGTAGGGGACAAACCAAACAGGTGCTTAATTCATTGTCGGGAGTCATTTATTCGTGGGCGTATCCGATTCTCCAATGGTAAGATTGGTTGTACGCTTTGACCAGGCGCGGTAAGACGTCGATGTACTTGAGAGTGTGTTGATGCGTAAAATATTTCCACATGCGTTCTTTCAAGGTGCGTTGATATCGTTCCACGATACTGGCTTTGGTTTCGAGATTGTCGGTGTTGGAAAAATTAATGTCTCTTTCCTTCAATTCTTTTTGGAAAGCTTGGTTCAGAAATTATGTTTGTTTGTCGGTTTGCCATCGATGAAGGTGGCGACCACTTTGTTTCAACACCATTTTTAAGGCTAGCACTAACTCAGAGCTCGATTTGGAAGTCTAATGCACGACCCAGGCAAATTTGGAAAAACGTCGATGACACAAAACAAATATTTGTAGCCACGATTCTAGGTGGCCAAATGAGAGACGTCGGCTGAATCGGCTTGCCATTGATGATCGATGCCCTAAACTTAGGTGCGGCTTCTGGGAAATGTTCGTCGAATGGGTTTGTGTAATGTGTAGGTGGCTTGGTCTTGTAACTATCGTTGTACTTGAGGTAAACGTACACTTTCCAGTCGGGTTTTGGCAGCACGATATAATTTTTGAACTCCTCCTTAATCCGCAAGATGGGTTGGACCGTAGTAAATGCTGGCTAACAAATTCTCTATGATGAATCTCTCTTCAATAATTCACCCACTGTTCACTGATGCTGCTCTTGCCACAGGAGTGGAAGTCGAGGGTGGTGATGGTGGTGGTGATGGTGGTGGTGGCAATGTGATGGCTTTTTTATTGGTTTCTTTTTTCACTTCTGGTTTCTCTTTTTCTTTCTCACGTCTTTAGAAAGTATAGTGGACATCATTTTTTCACCCTAGCTTTGAGTTCTTCTCGTTGGGGTGTGGGTGAAGGGGTCTGTCTTGGTCACTGGAGATGGTGGTGGTGGTGGAGCCTGGCTTTTCATCAGGGTCTTTAATTCTTTCAGAGTTGGTTTAGCCGTTTCGACTAAAACTTTCTGGTCAAAGAGTTGAAGACGTTGCAAAACTTGGCCGTACCGTTGCGATTTTTCTGTTTCTGACAAATCGCTGCGATCCATCAACGATTGCAATTCGTGTTGTACCTATGACATCTCGGTCAGATGATGACTGGGTGGTAAATACGCGGTGCTTTGTTCTTGCTAACGATGAAATTGCATCCATCGTTTGTAAGGTACTAAATTCAGCTTTCGCCCTTCCAAGAGATTCCAAAGAACACGTATGAGATCTTTTAACAAAAGAGGCCCCTTTTATCTTCTTTTCATCGCGGACCCATGGGAAAAACACCTCACAGGACTCCTCCCATTATTGCTCCCACCAGTCCTTTGTTCAAGGGTCCTATCAACATAGGCAAAAAAACACCGCGTTGCACCACACCCTTTTCTTTTGTCTTATGGGTATTTTCTTTCTGACCATTTATCGATTCTTGACTAAGTGTTCTTTCTGATGCTTGGACAAAGGTATCGTTCCTTTCAAGACATTCAGGCAACATTCACACGCAGAATCAATGATGTTTCTTGAGGCTGTTTGAATGAAATGTTTTCGCATCGGTGCAAGGGAATGGGACAGGACTGACAAGACGTCTCAATGTTTGTCTAAACGATGAGGTAGTCCGTTCCTTTTTCTTTTTTTTAAGACAGAATAGTGATGGCTTCTTGGGTGTGACATATTTATTCTTTCAGAAACACAAAATTACTGATGCCACGGGTCTTTTTTATACTGGAATACGTCGCCACTAATTTCGGTACGTCTTATCATCTTCATGACGGACATCATTCAATGTTGAGGTGTTCGCAAAGGACTAAATCGTGTCAGATTTTGCTTGGATAAATCCAGTAAATTCTGTCCCATTCCCGATCTCTCTTGGACATTGATTTTGGGAAAGGGTACTTCTTATGCGGCTGTCACTGCGGCTAAATATTTGGAGGTTGTCGCCGACGGAGGAGAAGTTCTTTAAGACACCTATTTCCATTTTTCATCAAATTAGGAAAGAGGGGTGTCAAATCGGGTTTGGCTTCCATCACTAACAATGGCAAAGTGGAAGACTCTGCTACTGCTGCTGCTGTTGTAGACATGTCACCGAAGGTCGTGGTTTGCAGCACTGCCTCTCTTGCAGTTAAAAGCTGTTTCCTTGGTACTTTTCTTGGGACTTTTCTTTTTCTGAGGCTGTGACCTGGTCTTGACACTACTGTCCTTTTTCTTCTTGGAACGTTTTGGGTGCGGAGAGACTTTTATCTTTTGGGTGGCTGCTGGGGCGTTTGGGTCTCATTATAAGAGGGAGCGAATGATGAGACCTCCTAGAGACCCGCTACCGCCGGGTTTCAAAATGATTTGCTTTTTGGTTTCAGAGTCGATTCTAGGATCTGCCAGTTGCGTCAAGGCTTTGTGTTTGTCGAAAAAGCGTTGGGTTCATGAGGGATGTAAATGATGATTTGAAGTAATTGACGTGCTGTCACCGTAAACCATGGAAAGACTTCTTTGAGACTGGCTTCTAAGACACGAGCACGTATTCGTTGATTTGTTTTTTTTTTGCGATAGATGCCGTACAAAGCACGAATCAATATGACTAGAAGATGAGACTGAAGTCATTTTGACGATATGTGAGACAGACCAGAAGTGTCAGAGGTTTTCATAGGTTTTTTTTTTCTTTTTTTTTTTCACACCGACGGGGACATGTATACGACAGGCCCTCCGTCATGGCAACAGTTATGAAACAGATGGGTACGAAATTGCAAATAATTGGGGGTGGTAGGTCTTAAATCGATGAGTAAATAGGCGTCAGGTGTTTGAGTGGCATCGTCGTATGCATGAGTCAGCTAAGGAGTGCCTAATTGGACACTTGCACTTGCGATTTATCTCTGGGACGTTTAAACAACACCACATAATGAGCATTGAGACTGATGTTGCGATTGGCTTTACTTTGTTGAAACAAATTTTGGGTGATGTAAATGACACTGGCATTACGTCGATGCCCTTTGCTCGTAAACCAAAGTTTAATTTCGTCTTCGTCTTCTCCTAACGTATCGTCGAAAAAGATGACCAGATGTGTTTGACTGGTGGCAGACATGATCCCATCGTCTTCGCCACGAATGCCTTCCACAAAAACGATGGAATCTCCTTGGCTTTATTTAAGGAGACTGTAAGTCAATTGCCACTCTTTGTAACACCACACGATGCGTTGAGGTGGACGATCAATTATATGACTTTGTGTTCGACCAAACGTTTGACAAATTCGGTTTTGCCTGAACCACTCGGTCCAGCAATTAACAAGTTGAAGGAATGGCGAAGATACAAGACCTCCAAACTGGAACGATCTAACTTTTCATTGATGACTTTGAAAGTCGAGGAAGAGGTAGAAGAGGAAAATGTTGCCATAGCAAAGGTGATCACAATTTTTAAATTAACAGAGACAAGACACGAGTTGTTTTTTTTTATACTTTTCAGGACACGTTTATACCAAATTAAAATTGGACACGAAATACAAAAACATGTAAGAGTCAAACGACTAAGTACATGTCTAACGCGACAAGCAAAACGATCAAAAGGCTATACAGTCAAGTCAATGAACAATATTTGTGACGAAGGTGTGGTGTCCAAGGGACACTGTGTAATGTTCTTGGAGTTTCTACACCACTAGGCACAGTCTCACATGTGTCATCCCGAAATGGCCTTTCGAGGGTGTCAATGTCGACTACGGTACGCTTTGGTTTTCCTCGGTGGCGGGTTCTTCTGGCACTCTGGCTAATACGGGTTTAAAGGTCGCATGTGTCACTGGGCGATTTAAGTCATTAACACAAATCTTTTGCATAGTCAGCCACTTCTTTCGTATACGCATTGAAACCAAAACTTTTCCAGTCACGTACATCTTGCCAGTTAGGGTATAAGTCACAAGCTACACACACACATCTTCGTAAAAATCCCGAGTGACTAAATGTTTACTAATCTTTCCTTCCCGTGGAGGTAGAGAAGTATCGAGATGAAAGCGCAGCGCTTTTAACACAATGAGTCTCTCGTGTACACTTAAAGGAACCACCATAATGTCTTTGTTGTAGGTAATGTTCGTGAATAGTCCACAAGCAATCTGCCGTTAAACGAAATCCTAGAAAGGAAGTCACTAAGACGCACACCACAAGACATCCAAAAGTCAAAGAAAACAGTTCTTGTAAAACATTTTGGTAATCCTACAAAAGTCTGAAAAGTGTCATTGTCTTACTTCCACGGAATCTGTTGTATCACTACTGATAAAGGTCGTGGCATGTCAGTATTTATACTCTTTTTTTGTTGAATAGATGTACGTTTTGCACTCAACCGCTTGTACTTCAGTGCCAAATCGAAATTCTTTCCACTATCTCACACACCACACGTCGTACAGAAAAAGATTCCTTTGGAGGTAATGCTAGTCCTTGTAAAGGTTTGTTCTAATCCTCTAAGTCTGTCTTTGAAATTCAGTGTAGTATTGACACCTTGTAAGTAGAATGAGTAGCATCCGAAGTCTTCTGACACTCAGGTAATTCATCAGTGTCTAACCATTTAAGCACTTTCATAAAAATCAATCCTCTTAATGCATTCAGGTGCCAGTGGTTCAAACATCGGTGACGTAGAGCATGCAATTGTTCTTTGCGTTTCACTTGTATTTTGACAAACTCTTGGTAAATGCGTTCTCTCAACTCCAGAGGCAAACCACAAATGTTCTCTTGTAATGCATACATAACGAGATTATTTCTGTCCCACAAAATGTAGGTAGTGACAGTGCGGAGACCATCGATCGTGTTCCAGGTAAGCCGAGTCTTTCTGCTCCCACTCGTGAAGTGACACACCACAGTTGAAGCACTTGACTTAATCACTTTCTCCCAAGTAGATAAATCCAGCTCTGGCGAATTCTTCGGGGGTTGGTCATCCGAGATATTTTGGCCACTTTCCTTTGAATGTTTGTAATTGACTTTCAAAGTCTAAGTATCCAGACAAACGCACAGGGAACGAATATTCTATTTTCACAGGTTCATTTTGATGGGGGTGGTGGTTGAATGGTATCACGCTGAGGATGAAAACCAGTAAAGATATGAGGTGTACTGTAACGAGTAACATGGCTTTCGCATCCGTCAGGTTTGACACGCACAGCACTTTCCATGGTAGCTGTAGTAGTCATAACGAAGTTCCCATGATGTCGTGCTGAATCGCAGCGCACATCATCACACTCGGCCTTTTCATCACTTAACCTGAACCTCTTATTGACTTATGTCTGTCTGAAAGGATTCATCTTTCTCGCTTGGCGTTTGTAGTCACAATGAACTATCGGTCTTGGAAGTTTTTCCCTTCATATTCTGGCTAATATCGGTAAAGTGAAGTGGTTGGGAATCCTCACTCACTTCTGGTACACCATTTGATACACTTTTTCTATGGGTCGACTACGATTTGGTGAGTGGATAAATGTACATTTTTGTGAGGTTAGTAGATGGTCACTTTAACATTTTGATCCTCTCCAGACTGCAACGCTTCTTTCAACATACTAAAGTTCACCACTTGACTCGTGCGATGATTTAGATTCAATCCTTTCAGTTTGCACTCGGTGTGCACTTCTCCTTGTTGGTCCCGGTATTCGTAGCCGTAATGTTTGTGACCGCCACTAGCAAAACGTAGAATCTTGTTGTCGGAGTGCTCGTCCGTCCAGTCTCTTAAACGGTCTCCCTCGATTTTAGGGTGACGGTGACCAAGGCGGACGATATAGATGCAACTGTCCGTATCAAAATACAGGACGCGATCTCCTAATTGGTGTAAGGCTTCGTACAATTTTAAACGAGCATGGATTGTCAGGTAGGCCGCAATGATGACATTTCGAAATTTGTCGGCCTGTACAAACTCAAGTTCTTCTTCGTAATTGACCAAGATCAAGCCTTCACGAATGACGTCCACGTGTTTCGTGTATTTGGTTTTGTCATGAATCATCTGGAAGTAGCGAGAAGGTTCTGTTAAATACTCCGTCTTGGGTAAACACAGTCATTGTTCCCCACAAACAATTCAACATCACTTTGGCAAACAATCGCCGTCCTTCGTTTTTCTCAACTTGGTCTAAATTGATGCCTTCCTAGTCAAAATATTTCTCTTTGAATTCTTTCCGTCTTCAGGAGTTTGAAACCGGGGTGGGTGGGGGATAGTCGCTGGCTTCTTCTTTCAGTTTCAAAATAGGCATTCACGTAGTCTGCGAAAATTCCTTTCTGAGTCTTGTCAGCCTTTTGGTATTGTTCTGTCTTGGGAAAGTGGTAAATTTTGTACACTTCTAACAATTGGTATCCCAGGTCCAGAGCTTGAAACAATTCCATGTTAACCCACGTCCCCATCAATGTGTGTTCTTCCTGAGTGTGATGACAAAGGTAGTCTTGGTTGCATGTTTCGACACAGGTTCGACACAATGGATACATCAGTTTTCCTTGGCAATGGTCAGGTAAAACGGGATGGCAAAAGTTTGTTCGAGGCAAGACTTTGCATGTAATCAGTCCTTCGTATTGTCGCATGTTGTCCAGGTCGATGTGCTGTCAGCAATTGCTGGTGACTCGCGAGAAACTGAACATATTTGCACACGTAAGGATGCAGCGATCACATGTCCAGGTATTATGATTTCTTCTCCTTTCTTCTCGACCGCGTGGTACAGCAAACATGTGGCATTCGTTCGACCTCCATACAAACTATTCCAGGGGTCGAGAGGGTCCACCAACTTGTAACGTTCCGCGATGCGCTTAAATTCGGGATCGGTTTTCCAACGGTGATCGTACTCGTGTTCCCACATTTCAACGTCTTGCTATCCTTGCTGTTCTAACTTCAAGCATCGTTGACAAGTGTCCTCGTACAAGTGTTCCATGGTACGTTGTAAAAGCTGACTTGTAGTATTACGTTCAGGGTAACAGGTCGGACATCCGTGAAATAAGCAACCGTTAAACTCGTAGACGATCTTAGGGTCTTCTAAGTCGTAGCCATCCACCGAATACGTTAAAATGGTCTTTCGCCTCCTCCGTTTCGGGCATGTTGGATCCATTTGTCTTCCTTTTCGCACAAGTAATGAAGCCAGCGTAGAGCTTTGACCGGGTATCGACGTTTGACAAAGTTGGTCGTTTGAGGGCATATGACAACCAGGGTATTTTCGGGCATGAATCGTTTGCAGTACACTGAGGAACACCCTTTGGCAATGGTACAGGCTTGTTTCAACGGGTCGATCCCTCCTTGTTCCATGAACAGTTCTCAAAATTGTCCACAGCAACGCCGTAAAATGGATCGACAATACTTTATCATTTCTTCCTGAAAGTCGAAGGGGTTCGAGGCGTGAGAGTGGTACAGTGTAGAAAGCTTCTCGTTGTTCGGTGCGCATGTTGTCGGGGTAGTAATAGAGAGTTTCAGGCAAATATGGCAGAAAGGCATGTTGATTGGCTTTGGTATCGAAAAGGTGTTGAAAATAGCCTTTGGACATCTCTGTCATTCCAAACGTTTTCGACATTCGACTCAACGGCATGGCCAAGTAACTAATAGAATCTTTAACCTGCACTTGGCCCACTTGCATTGAAATGATTTTGGTTCCGTTCAAAGTGACTTTAGGTAGTTTGGTGCCTTGTTCTGTATAGTATTTCAGAAGAAATTGTCCATCGTATCCCGAAAAATTGTAACGTTCGATGTCCTCTTGGCTCCACGTCTCGTCGATAGGATTTAAGATCCATCGAGCAAAATCGGCTAGCGTGTTAGGTCCTCGAAAGATTTTTAGCGTCCTCCTGGAATCTTGCTACAGTGTGGGCACTGAAAAAAGATCGGTTCTTGGATGCACTTTTCGCATGCTCGATGAGCTACGCAGAAATTAGGAATGTGAATTCCAATCTCCTGGATGCATTCAAAATCGAAAATGATGAAATTCCCTTTCTTCTTCTGGTCATCTTCCTCCTCATACTTGGATAGATATTTTTGAATGTAACATTCATGTTTCAAGTTCACAATTTGGCGACAAATGCGACATTGTTTCTTTTCTCGGCAAGCTTGCGCCTTGGCACTATAGGTACGTATGACTTGTCCGCAAGTAGAGCACCATCTCAGGCGTTGGCAAGCACTTTTCCGCTGTGAACCTTGCGTCTTCAGATGTTCTTGGTAACAGGTTGGGCTGACAAAAAGTTAGCTGGCAAGCAGGGCAATGAATTCGTTCTTGTCCTTCGTCAAGACAGGGTTTAGAGGCCAAACATCCTTGACATTTAGCTCCGCAATACTTGTGTTGCTCTTGATTGTTATAACCATAGTCACATTTCTCACAGTAATATCTGTATTAGAGGAATCCGGTGATATTGGTAATGGCCTCAGAATGTTCATCGTGATGATGAACATGAATGTATTTTCCGTCTTTGAAATCTTTGCTTCAAAACAACAGAGGCCAGCGCACTTCTTGACGGTGCACTTTCAAAGTGTAACGTGGAGCCAAGACGTCTTGCAATTTTTGCATTTCAAGAAAACAATCTTGTCTTGAATGTTGTTAATTTAGACGAGGCTACCCTTGATGCTACGAAGGTCGTCCACCAATAAAAAGTTTACGTCCGGTCCCTTTGGGAAGATAAACATGGGTCATGTACAGTGTTGCTTTTCCATCGGTGATATGAAACTGGTCGGTGGATTGCTGCACGTGTTGAACGTGTGAGTTCTGCTGCGTTGCTAAACTCGATCCAAACAGGTGACTTCAAACTGTCCTAATAAATCGAAAGTCTTACGACATCGTCTTCATTGGCGTCACATTGTCGTTTCAGTGTGGTTAACAAAGAATCCCACAAATCGGTGATGAACCCATCCTCTTTCCACAGTGGTACGTCTGACTTGAAATCTTTAAACTTTACCGTGACGTGTAAGGCGTGGTTCTAAATTTTCTGGAGGAGCGTTTATCTGTCTCTCGAATGTGGTAATACTTTTCAGTTGATACTCCCTGTGTCTGGATGCAAACTAGAAGGTGTGGATTCTGGCTCTCTCATGTCGTCTTCAAAATCGCTGGCATGAATTTATGTCTCTTACTTTCTTCTCCTTTCTCAATGAAATCGTGTGATCGTTTCATCTTGATTGCAAATGTCAAATGATTAAATTTTAAACGCTATGGTCCCATATATTTATAAAAGTTCTGGGACAAAGACATTCAGTGGAAATTTATTCTGGAATTCTAAACAGAACATTATAAATTCTAAACAGAACATTATAAATTTTGATTCAACGAGGAACTGTTGCCATCAGTACAACGATCTCATCTGACGTCATCGCCTTCCATATTGGAACTTCATAGAGATTCGAACCTGGATTCAATTAGAACTGTTTAGTGATAGGACTTATATTTTCCAACTTTAGGATTAAATTTTGGATTATATTC